>VZSV01000018.1:1537014-1561647 GCA_013398735.1 Nothocercus julius
TTTTTTTTTTTTTTTTTTTTTTTTTTTTTTTTCTTTTTTTTTCTTCTTTTCCTGTCACATTTTCTCTAAAGATTTTCCAAAAGAAGACGCAGGAGAGGGTTTGGTGGAAGATGTATCAATAGGCTCAGAGTAGTAAAGCGTGCTATGAGGAACGCTATAGCACTCGAAATACTGATAAATGAGGCTGTATAGGGAAACCCAATACCCCCTAAATAGTGTGCAGTGAAACAACGTCAGAAATACTGCCAAACATTTTCTTTTCTTTTTTTTTCTTGTAAAACCTCTTCACTTAAATGACTAATTTTCCAGTGTTTCTCAAAAACCCTTTAAGCTATTTGTAGGCAAAATGTGCTCCTTAAAATATTTCCAGCTGCTGAAAGTATATATTGCTGTCTAGGAAATATATCTCTCTGAAGGTTTTGTGAGTTTGTTCAAAAGATGAGTGATTTGGGTTTTGCTTTGCTAATGAAAATCTAAATTCAGCCCTAAAATGCTAAGCCTAAGGAATTAGCTAAGGCTGATTCCACAACAATATATGCTCTTTTGGAGCTTTTTTTTTTTGTTATGTAACAGGTTGTAAGTTGTTTTGTCATTTTTATTTCTTTAAGCTAATTTAAGGCTTTATGAAGATAATTCTGGCAATAATCTATATTCTACAAAGCAGATTACTGGTAATGGAGAAATCATTCTATTATATTTACATTTATATATCTTTTTAGTTGCTTTGGAGGACATTCTGAATATTTACCTATAATTTTCACCTGGCACGAAGGATGCTATCAAATTTCTTTGTCTCCAAAATTGTTCTCTGGAGAAGAGAGTTACTTTGGGTAGGCAACTCTTTCCTTAAGGAGGGTGACTATCGCAGGGCACGTGGAGGTCAGATTGGTGGCTCTGGAAGTTCTACCTTCAGTGCAGGTGTTTCCTTTGCTTTATAAAACAAATTCTAATTGTAAAAAGAGAAATGTTTAACCTTGTACAATAGGTACTGCTTCCACTTTGGAAATCATCTGCAAAGTTATTAGTGGATTTTAAAACATTAGCTGAAACGTCCAAAATACTGTAATCAGCATATAGAAAATGGGAGAAAAGATGGGCAAGGGGAGTATAAGCATAAAGGAGGTAATAAAGGAAGGCAATCCACAGAGTACATGGCACTGGATTCAAGAGTTTTTTTCAGCAATTACTATAGCCTGCAAAATTATGATGAACTGACTTTATAATTTTTTTCTGGGATTTGATTTGAAATTACGGGACTGTGGATTCACTGCTAATGATACTCTTACGATCTCTGAAATGAGGTGCTAAGGGTAATCAGACTTATAATTTGATGGGAACCCTCTGCATGGACATCTGTACTGTTTAACAAAAATAAAAATTCAATTTGCCATAAATAAGCAGCGTGTTCTGGAATACACTCTGGAAATCCCTACAAGTCCTGTGCAACTACAGGGTGCCCAGCAGCTGTTCAGAAAGTGAAGCTGGAAACTTGGGGTGCCCTGCAGGAGCTTTTCTGTGGTGCCTCTGCCCGCTCTGAGGGGACAGCATTTTGCAGTACCTTCTGTAGAGGCAAACATAATAAAACAGGTTGATACTTTCAACCTGTTGAAGCACGTCTGGAAATACTTACGAAAACATGTTCAGTACTGGAGGTTTTTAACGTGAGACCTGATCTTCCATGGTGCAAAATATGCTCAGTGATCCCACACCGTTGGCCACTATTACGGATGCCCGGCAGGTGGTTGGCAACATTGCTAATTACAGCCTCACTGAGCATCGTGTGTGTGTGTGGGGGGATCTTTATGGTCTTATTGCCACATTACTTTTCTTAGTACAGAATCTCCAGCATCAAGGCAAGCTTTCTCTCTTGCCTTAATTTCTTGTTTTTGCTAGTCCTGTAGGGAGCTCTGTGGCTAAGATTTAAACTATGCTGAATAAGTCCCCCAGTGGTGGGCACCTTCGGCTCAAGACTGGCGTGCCATTTACCTGTTAGGAAGCGATAAAGGCCGGATCAAAGATGGAACTGTTAACTGCTCCGGGGCCAGGGGCCTGGCCAAGGTGCTAGCACTTCAAAGGACTTGTCACGCGCTCGCTCTGCAGAGTGTTTTCCTGAGGTGGGTATTTTGTGCATGTTTATGTGTAATTCAAGGCTCGAGCATGGCAGTGAGAGAGCGAGCGGCAGGGCAGGATGCTTCAAAAGAGTTCTTTCAAGAACCCAAAAGAGCAAGGATTGTTATGCCTGTTTTATCTTTAAACATCAGAAAGACTTTAATTAAGATATCCCTGGGTTCGTGTGAGTTTGGTAGAGCTCACTCACCGGGTGGGTTTTCTAAGCTCTTGAAACTCATTTTTAATGATACTGCTTCCAGAGAAATGTCTGAAGAGAATCACTGAAAAATGTAATATATTGTATTATCATATCATATCATGTACTGTTAGTGTTATAACTCATCGTAACTGATTTACATTAAAAATAAATATAGGAAGTCTAGTAGTGTGTCCAGAGGAATTGGAGACAAGAACATCTCAGTTTTAATTAAGACTTTGGTTCCTCTGCAACCTTGTTAAATTTACTCAAATCTCTTTGTGCCAGATTTTTTAATCTTCTTATCTGTGATGAGTAGAATAACTTTGTTTTAAAAGCAATCCCATTACCTTTAATGCTGCCATTGTCATCACATGTGAATTGGGGAATGAGAACCTTTGTGCCTTGGCCGCCCGTCTGTAAAATGAGGACGATATTTCTTGCCTCACAGGATATTCACAAGTAGAATTTTTAAATGTTTGAGAGGTGCTAGATGTTAAGGTAATGAGGGCAATAGGAAAACTCGTTAAGTTGTTAATAATTAATTAGCTAATAATTGTGAAGGTAGTGATAAAAAATGGAACAAACTGTTCAATGAATTGCTCGGTATTACTAAGAACACACTAAATGACTAAGAATGTAAGAATTACTAAGAATTTTACTTTGTATAAAGGCCAAGCTGATTTAAAAAAACAAAAAACAAAAACCAAGCAAACAAGCAAAAAGGCCAACTTTGTGCTAGAAATGGATATCCTCTCAGGACAGAAAATAATGCACTATATTATCATACTTTAAAAAGGCACAGCACAAAACATGTTAGAATCCACACTGCAAGGACTTACATCATACTTCTCCCCATAAAGGAGCATTTATTCTTTTCAATTAGATTCCTATAAGGTATTTATCATGAAGTAGGTAGGAAACAGCAATTTTAGATGAAAATATTCCAGGTACTTGAAAGAGGTTGAATGACTTGTAAAATTATATTTAAATCAAGTTCTTTTAAATGACACCCATATAGGTAAATAGATATATTCATGTATTTATTTTTTAATAAACCCCCTGTTAAGGTTTCTTGAAATACTAGATTACTGTGTCAATGATTTACTTACATGGATATTGTTAATGTTTTCTTCTTAACACAATCATATTAAATTTTAATGACATGGATTGTAATATCTAACTGGTATCTGGAAGCTGGTGGATAGCCCAAAGGTTTTATACAAATTTATATGTATAAAGCTCTCACTGATATACTTTGCCAGTAGATATTGTACCTTGAGTAGTCAGCTCTGCAAATCCCTTCTCACAAAAGATTAAAAACATCCTCCTATTACATCTAGAGACTTCTTTTTGTTATTCAAAGACATGAATATATTTAGAAAAATGTATATGATTTTAATGCCTTAAACCAGAAAGATACCTTGATTCCCATTAAAAATTGGAATACTTAATGTTTTTGCTTCTTCTGTGGCACTTTTTTGATATTGTGGAGAAGAACAAAAAAGATTTCTGAGAACATATAAAACAAAAAACTGTGTTTGAAGTATTATAATAAAACAACCTTCTTCTTTTAATGCTAAGTCCCTTTTTAATGAAGATCCTCTGGCAGCTCTTGAATGTATAACTAGTTTATATCATGGGATGAAGCTGTCTGTTCTGATGATTGACATGAGCCCACATTACAATGTGATTCTGAAAATTAGTCCATAGAGGTCCTTTTCAGGTACTACTCAGACTGAGAGCTGCCCTCCAACTACAGTAGAGCCTTTTTAACCCCACTCATTGGTATTCTAATCTGGAAGTGCTGTCCTGCTTTTTAAATAACTCAGGCATTCAGGCTAGTACCCCCCTTGACACATTACTTAGCCAAAGGATTCAAATGAGATTCAAGAAACATGCAGTACAGCACAAAGGGATTGGAATATGCACAATTAATAATCACACAGTTAATTCATTTTTAATGCAAGGAGGTTTTCTGAAATTTCACATTCAAATTTGTAACACAAAGTAGTTGCTGTCTATTCCCATTATGCTACCAAAATACTATAATGATAAAAAATTTCCTTATTTTTCTGTGTGTCTGTGTGTGCGCACACATGTATGCTAAAAAATAAACCTGAACACAGCTAAGGTTAGCATGCAACCCGATAAAAGCTAGGGGATTCAAAGTTGATGACTTAAGTCAACTTTGTGCAAAGAAAGCGTGAGAGCCCTGGCATAAGTCAAAGCAGGAAAGTCATTTCGTGTGCCGTGGCAAATAGTCGAGCTGTGGCCGATTTGTATCCAGAGTAGGATACAGTTTAATCCGTTGGTGGTTGTTTCTGCTGCTGCTGGCTTTCTGTGTGTTCCTGCTGGTATTTTGTGGGGCTGATTGGAGCTGCTGCTCCCACTGATATGTTTTGGTCACCAGGGAAAGCTCCCTCTGCACAATGGAGGAAAGAGGATTTTAAGTGCTACCAACCGTGTAACGTAAAAATGAAAAAATGTAATTTGTTGAGAACTTACGTTGGAGCTTATGTATATTTTAGAGGCAGGCAGCTTCTCTTCTTTAGAGTATTGTTGCGGGCAAACGAGCGCTGGATGGGGACGCTTTGGAAGGGGTCGTGGCGGCGCTGGAGGAAGCTGCTGCCGGAGGCGCGAGCGGAGCTCCCCGCGGGGCGGGCGCAGGGCGCTCCGCACACCTGCGGCGAGAGACATCCCTGTGCGCAGCGAGCCGACCCCACCAGCCCTTCCCACGCGGAGCCCTTCCCCACTCCCGCCTTCTGTGTGGCCCCCGCTGCCCTCTGCCAAAGTTCTTCAGGCCTCTGACGGTAAATTTTACCCCATGAAGAGTGCCTGAAAAAATAGGCTTAACTCCCACTTAAACCCTGTTTTAGAGACTGAAGTGGTGCCTGAGCTTTATGTTGTCGCTACACACGCAGGGATCAACTTCATTTGCTGTGATTATGTTTTGCCAGGGTCTGCCTGAAGGGACTTGTGTAAGTGCTGCATGTGCCTATTTTTAAAAAGAAGATCTTGAATTATTTCCTTTCAGCAAGTAAATCACACTAATAATGAATGAGATATAAACCACTTCCCTTTCTTAAAATACAAAAATACCTAGTGTTCAATAAAATTATAGTTAGGAAGCATACTTGAAAGCTTCTTCCATTGAGTAGCACAGAAACAAAGCCATAGGATCTTAAATAAATAGAATGCAACATTGAAAACCTTGTCTGTACACATCCCAGGTAGCTTGAATACTAAAATGGCAACACTTTTGCCTGTTTAAAGCTAACAGTTTTATAAATAAAATACTTAGAAAAGCAGGTTTCAATGTCTCGTGCGGCAGTTACTAGAAGAAGAGGAGCTGGATATGGAAATGCAAAGGGGAACCGGAGGTTCCAGCTGTGGTCTAGGCAGGAACCACCCCAGGCAGGAAGGACTCCTCGCAGGGTAAGTTTTCAGAGGTGGGAAATCAGTTTGTCGCCGCAGTGTCTGGGTTGCGGGGGAAGCCTGTAAGTATTTCCCTAAGCCGAAAGCAGGTGCCCGTCCGCACTGCGCTCGGGGGATGCAAGTGTCAGTCCCTGCTGAAAGGAAAATGCTGGAGCCTGTGCCAGGCACGTGCTGTTCAACGTGCGCGTACGTTGTCTGGTGTCTGTGGCTTTTCTTCTGCCAGCTCTCGTGTAGAGGAGATGGAAACAGCTCTGGCTGTCTTGTAAATTCATGTTTGCGTTTCAGTTGTTAACTGTGGTTGAACAATTCACTGCCTGTTATCTGCCTGTAGAATAATTGCTTTGGACTAATCCAGTAAAGCTTCCATGGCTTACATTTTTAAACAGAATTTGCTTCAACTAGCTAAGATCATTTCTGAATTACGGACAAGAAGAAATATTTGCAGCATTTTTGTTCCCTTTTAGGTTGTGCAAATCAGTATCCCTTTTTTTTTTTTTTTATAATGAACATTCGTAATGGGATTCAGTTGAGTGGGTTTGGACAGATACATCCTAATAGCGAGAGTTAACACACATTTGCAGAAGCAGCACTATCATTAGTCTCATGTTTAGCGATACTGTCTAAGGTTCATACAGGAATGTGATGTTTCTGAGCTAAACACCCTCTGAACGTAAAGTAGATTCTCCCTTAGAGTTTACATTATTCACCAGTGTTTCCCTGTTAATGTGCTTCCGGCGGGGGGAGAGCGTACTTAATTAGAAAGGGGTTTGCTAAATAGAAGAGCAGGAAAATAGGTGATCTGAAAGCAAAAGAGGGGAGGCAAAAAGCACGATGACAGGAGGGTGGTGAAGGGTTGGTGAAGGAAGAGAAAGGAAATGGCATTACAGGTGTAAGCATCCAAGGCTGACACAGTGTAGAGAAGTCAAGAATCCTAGAAAAGCAAACAAAACAAAAACCACCCTTAGGTGTTTTGACTATCACAAAATTCCTTATCATCCTACTCCCCTCATTGCTTTTTTTTCTGTGCATTTTCTGTGTGCTTTGCGAGGGCCTTGGTAGTACCATGGAGTCGGTGTACTTACAGTGTACTATCATGGCTTGCAAAAATCTTGTAAAGGGTTATTTGTTGGTGCTACCTCCAAGCAGTAGGTAAAATTTCATTAAATGTGGGATTTATGGCTTTGATACCATACCCACGCTGGATATTTGCTGTGACACTGAAGCAACAGTTGCACTGTGTTCATTTAATAAAATCAACCTTACAGACTGCAAATCTCGGCGTGCTGGCCAAGGCAAGCTTTGCGGAGCCTGTTTTATTGTGCCTCTTCCCATTCAGGATCAACTTCTTAGGTGTCTTAGTGGAAGAGCTACATCCCTGCCGAGGCAAGTCATTCTGCTGCCTCCTGGAAGGGCACAGGTAGTCACGCACAGAAAAGATACCGGCTGCAAAGCAGGATAAACGAATGGTACCCTCGGGAGGCAGCCCCGGCGCCTCGGCCGGGTTGTGCAGAGTCTCTAGAGCTGCTGCGAGCCCTGGCCGGCCCGAGGACGGGCGAGAGGCTCCCCGAGGCCCCATGGGCCAGGCCGCGGTGGCACCCCTGGGACACCTGAGGGGCGTTTCAAAGCAGCTCAGCTGAAGAGAGATACCCATTTTCCACCTTTTACCCTAAAACACCTTCAGCCAGTTCTACCTGGGCTTTTTAGGGCATGGGTACAAGTGTGGCTATGTATCAATGCAGGAGGAAGACTTCTGAAAAATATGTGTTCCTATTTTTCTTTTCCTCATTGAGTAACCTGAGAAAACCCACAAACCTTGGCACAGCAGGGTAATACACAGGCAGCCTTATCTGATTATGCTGTAAACTGACTTTGTGGATTTAAATTGTAATTGCATTATAAATGTAACAACTTTTCTGGTGTAAGAAATCAAGAAGGCAGATCATGAGGCCGTATGGTGTATAATAGAAATGAAATAGTTTTTATTTTGCTGATGTAGAAGGTAGGAGTAAAGGAATTCTTTTGTTTAAAATAGGTAGTATAACAGAAGGATGGAGTGAAAAGGCCAAGGACAGCTACCTGTTTACTACAATGTTAATTCAGTTGCTGTTGAGCAGCACCATCCATGGGAAGCAGTGATTTCCTCCCTATTCAGAGGCTGGGTTAGCAGGATATTTCAGACCTTGGCATCCTACCAGTTCCTCTTTTTCCTTTAAACTGCTGAAGAGTGATACAGCTCTTTCTAAAACATTGCCCCTCCATGAGACCCATAAGTTCAGGCTGAAGGAAATACAGCGCCTGTATTAGCACCTGCGTGCCAGTTTTTCCCCTGGCCTTTTCCCAGGTTTTGGCTATTGAACTTGTCAGCGTGCTGCTCCTGCTCAGAATTGTCCTCCTGATGTCATTTTGCACTGGCTGCAAGGGGCTCGCTTGCTGTCGCTTATTTGGCAATGAGGTCTTGAGCACATTTTGCCTGACAAGCATATGTATGATCAAAAAGGTCCCCTTCCTCCATGCTCATTTATGTTCACACTATAAATCTGCTTTCTGGCCTTAGAGCTGATCTCATCAGGAGTAAATCCAGACCATCACTTTCAGACAGTTATATTGAGAGTGTAACCCCGCGTGTGTATTAGCCTCTTTCTTTTGTGAAGCAAGGTTTAAACGCTACATCAACAGATTTAAATGGACAGTTATTGAAATCAGCAAGATAGTCTTATGTGAGATGCCCATAAATTTCCTGCAGAATATGTTTCATGTGGGTAACAGTTTTCTGGGGCCCAGGTTTTGTAATGGGAAATATTTTTTAGAGGGGAGAGCTACTGCTTGTTCTACATTTCTGCTTTTTGTCCCCCCTTTTTTTATGTTTTGTTTTGTTTTTAATATTGAAGTAGCCAAAAAGATGGGGTAGGCTAGATTCCTTTTAAGTAGATACCAAAAATTAAGAAGAGATTCTTTCTTCGTTCTGTTGGCTGGTCCACAACTTTATTTCCTGTTGACTCTTTTAAACATTTTCTTGTTATTAATCAGTATGGTTTTGCAGCGTGCAGTTTCTTCTTTCACCAATGCAGACTTATAGCAGTTTCATATGTATTTCTCTTGTTCATGATTGTAAAGTTGTTAGGGCTTTAATCCCTGAGTATTCACATCCCTCTTGCACTTCTGTGCCTTTGGTTAAGTAGAGACAGTAACTATGAGTCCCTCAGTGACTAAAATGCCAAACCACACGCGACACCCTCTTTGCACTCCCTATTAAAATTTTACAGGTCAAAAATCCAAAACCCACTTAATAAAAATTGTTCTTCATCGTAAGTGACAAGAGAGAACAGGTCAATCTATGGAATAATGGTGCAGTAATTAGAACCTTTGTAGTTGATAAAGTGTGACTGTTAATCAATGTTTGGCTAATTAATCAATATTTTAATCATTAGACCTTTTAAATTTGTTTTAATGAGCATTTCCTCTAATTCCCTTGATCCTGTTGCTTCCAACACTTCTAGTATCTCTATTATAAGTGTTCATACATTTAGAATATGCTGTGGCTTTATAGACTTCATAGTTTATTGCTAAGATACATGGACATATCTGAACATCAACAAATTCAGATTCCTAAATAAAAAAGTTTTAAACCTTTTAAAAGGTTTGGTTTAAAACTTTCCAGTCCCTATCTGCCTAGGAAAGGTATGAAGTGCTTGAGAAAGCGGGCCTAGACAGTTAATGGTGCATTCCCTCAAAAAATTGTGCTCTCTTCCTCTTCCCTTCTTAAGAAAAATTGGAGCTGAGGCATCTTCTATCATATGACAGTTACTCATGCACTCGGAAATGCCCCTTTTTGCATATATTGCCCAGGACTCTCAAGGGATTTAAAGACTGTGTGGGCACTGACTGCTGCTTCATTGTTCAAGAATTATTCTTTCTAGGAATTTGTCCATCATCATCTTCCATTATTTGATGACTGCAATTCCCTGTGTTTTTCATACAGAATGTTTGGTATACAGAAGTATTGCGATGACCATCTGAATGTAGTATCTGTCATTTTAACCTTGGATCTTTTAGTAAATCAAGGACTGTGCCCCTGGCGTCGCCCTCACTGCCGGGGGCTGCAGGGCACCCGGGCATGTCGGAGCTGCTTAGATAGCCGGGTACTCCCTTCCCAAAGTGCTGCTGCCTTTCCAGGCCGCTCTGATGGACCCCTTCCCTTTGGTGCATCCCTTCTGTTTAGCTCTGATGAAAGTTTTCATTAGCTTTAAAGTGGCTAAAGCCACAGCTGTCGATACATCTCCTGGCAGAGATAGGGGTTTTGCTGAACTCGGCGCTGTCTGGCTTGTTCCAGCTGCTTAGATTTCTTACTGCTCTCCTAAACTCAGCTTTTATTCCTCTTTCTGCTGTTTGTTGATCTTTCCCTCATCCTTGACTAGGTGTCAGTGAGCGACTGGGAAATAACGTGTTCCAGCCATTTAGAAATCCTTGGTTACAGAATTCAAGCTGATCCTCTGCTTTAGCTTAATCCGCAAGTTCTGTAAATCAGAGGGGGGGAAAAAAAAAAAAAAAAAAAAGAAAGAACTTACAGTAGGGGAAAAAAAAAGTTTGCTCTTTAAAAAATTGAGTCTCCAACTAGTTCTGAATGCTCTAGTGCTTTAGTGGCTTTGTCTTTCACAGACCTACAAAGGATTCAGAAGCCCTCAAGAATGTTTCCTCACTGGACTGGTTTTGTTCTTTTTCTTTTTTTCTTTAACCAAAAACTATTCAACTGATCTAAGTTTTTTGTTGTAGATAATGTTTGCTGGGTATTGAAATAGGTCACAAACTCTGTCCCATTTAGGGTTTAGGGCAAATGCCATCTGCATTTTCTGGTTTTGCAACTGAATTCTGGAAACGGAGACTCGCCTGGTAGAGGCTGGTTGTAGTCTTACTGTAGGGAACCCCCAGCAGAAGCTGAAGCGCCGTCCTGGGCTTCTGCAATGCTCAAGTGGACGTTTGGCCTTAGGTAACATAAAAGCTGTTTCTTGTGATGAGATTTATAAAGAAACATCAGAGGGAAAAATTGCATGCTGCTTTTCAACTTAACTGAAATGTTTGAGCACTCAGTAGCCAGCTCCTTAGATTATAACGAGTGGGAAAACCTCTTGGGTTTTTCGTCAGGGCCATTTTTACGGGTTGATAATCCGACTGCTGCCAGATTCTCAAGTGAAACCTTGTGGTTTTGCTGAAGTTGGTGCGAAACCCCTGTTGACTTCAGCCGGGCGCAGTCCCATTCCTTGCATGTTGGCACTGCTGTTCAGCACTAGCAGTAAGGTGGGATTTAAAGACAAGCACACAAGCAAGCATTTGAGGAAAGTCGTCTCACATACAGCTGGTATTACAGCACCTAAAGATGCCTGTACGTTTTCTTTCATGGCAAAGTTTTCATGTGAATGGGCCTAACTAATGAGAGAGGCTTGAGCGGATTTCCTGCAGCTGCCATGTGAGTTTGGTGGGGAAAATATTGCAGTTGTCTTTCTCCTGATGAGACCTGAAAAGGTAATACCAGTGGACAGGCAACCTGCTGTTTACCCTCGGCTCATACAGGCACACCTGGGGGAGGAGCTTGCTTGGGATATTTCTCCATGCGTATTGTACAGTTTTCTTCCCTTTTCAGACCTGTGTGGCATCACTACACCCAATCCTCTAACTTCCAGGGTGGATCCTACTCACTGCATGTTTGTGTCAATTAACTCCTCCTCTTGCCTGGTTTACTGAATCAGTGAAATCTGAATTATAGAGAAGAGACAGTCTCTTATGCAAAACACATGATGATCGAAGTTCTTATAAAGACTGGAGTAAATTAAAATAATTCCTTACCAAAAGTTTTTTTTTATTAAAAATACTATTCTTCTGTAGTGCATTCATATAACTTGTTAAGCTGCCATTAGCAAATTGTTATTTTTATGAGACTATTTCACTCAGGAAATTTCTTAATTCATTATATTTTATTATCAGCAGTGATGAAGCAAAAACAATATCATTTATTTTTATTACTACTGTAGGTTGCATCACAATGATTTATACAGCCAGATTGAATTGCTGGCTATAATTACTCTGTTATTGTGAACTATATATTTTTCTTCAATCAGACATTTTAACCACATGTAAAGTCCATAAATATGGATACTTCGAAGTGTAAAGGTCCCACTTAACAATATTGCCAATTTTAACTGCAAAGGTTTCATGTAGTTACACATTAGATCTTATTCTCCTGGCTATGTATCTTACTGATTTACTGATTTACTAGTTTTTTTTTTTGCTCTGCAGTGGTCTGGAATGACTTCACTTTCCTTATTTTTTTATTCACTATCATCTATACCCCAAATCAAGAAGATCAACCTGAGATTTTGTTTTGATTTTTGTTCACTTTCACTTTTTATTAACCTTTCTCACTATTGAAATGAAAATAGATGTGGAAAAAGTGTCCGAAGAAAGTTTGAAAAAATAAGCAGTGGCCAAGTAGTGTATTTTGGGAGGCAGCTGCTAAAGATACATCTGAAAAAAGCTATGGGAACTCTAGAGAGTGGGCGAACTTAAGCAATCATTAAATGACAAAAAAAAAAAAAAAAAAAAAAAAATCGCATGTTATTTAAAAAGATCCAGGCTTTAACAGCAAGCTTTTAAGAGGAATAATCTTGAATTATGACTGTTTTTGATTTTACTGTTTGTTGCAAGCTTCTTTTTCTGCATCTCCCCATACATCCTTGTTCCACCCGACCTTAAAGAGAGCGTACCAACATACAGGCTTCAGAACAGAGATCCTTGAGCCAAGAATTCCCTAAAAGGCTTTGCCTTATTAATTAATACCCTCAAGGCCTAAGACTTGGCTTAAGCGTGGAAAGAAGCATTTTCCAGTTTCTTGGACAGCCGTAGGGTACGGAAATACGTCCCCTCGCAGCGTGAGCAAGAAACCCAAGCGCGCTGCGTACGGAGAGCCCTGCCTGGGCTGGCTGCTCCGCTGCGTCCAGGGACGCTCGTGCTGTCCATGGTTCTGCCCCCGCCGGGGACCCCATCTTGTGGTCCAGAGCTTTTCCAGGTTCAGAAGTGTCTCTCCAAAAGCTATTTGGAACAGAAAACCAAAAAGACTATGTACATTTTCTTCTGTATAATTCGAAGTCTGTTATACATGTGGTTAATTCATTTTAAAACAGCCTAATCCTTCATGCAAATGGAGGAGAAAATAGAGCCCCTTAATTACGCTTAGTTTACTGAATCCTAGAATTGAGCAATTTACTCGTCAAGTAAACCCCAAGGCAATGATTTCTACAGCATGCAGAATATTTGGAGAGTCCCTGGATGTTCCTCTGAAGATTAAATCTAAAACTTCTGTCCCTTCCAAAAGGTTTTTGGGGAAATCCTTTTCCTCCGACTGCTGTCTCGGTAAAGAGCTGGTCAAAGGCCTCAAGACCAGGCTCTGAAACAACGTGTGCATTGCAGAAAAGGACCCTCAGTCCTCCAGCTATGTTGAGGGCAGCTTCCCTCGCCATGCCCCCTCTCGCGTCTCGTCCCTGTGCTGTGCTCGGCGCTCGTAAGGAGGAGAGGCCCTGTGGCCGTGCAGGCGGCGGATTGCCGGCGCGCTCTTCCGCCAGGCCCGCGCGCGGGGCGGAGGGCGACGCGTGTCCGGCGGGCAACGCGTTTCTCGCTGAGCGCGGGGCTGGCGCCTGCAGGGTTCTGAACTGAGGGCTCTGCGAGCGTTTACTTTGCCTCTATAGAGCCTTTAAGAGCCATTCTGAAGACAGATAGCTGAATTCTTACAAAGTTCAAATGTAAATCTCTTCAGAATTATTATGTTCTCTAGAGAGAGTAAACAAATAAACATAATAAGAGCCACAGTAATAATATTGCACTTATACAAAGCTTTCCTTGCTTTTTATAGAGCTTTTCATCTCAGGATCTCAAAGGGCTTTATAGATGGTACTTACCTAACCCTCCTACCACCTTTCTAAAGGTAGCACTTAGGTATCATCCTGTTTTCAGATAAGAAACGAGAAACAGAGGCACAAGAGATGTTAGGTTATTTTCTTCTGTTTCTCAGATAATCTCTGGAAAAATAGGAACCAGGTGTCCTCCTCTCTGATTTCTTGCTCTAAAACAAGAGCCATCTTTGCAAATAAATGATATTTAACATATGATTTTTTTAAAATATCACATGATTTGAACTTAGCGGCTCTCTTGTTATCTTGTATTTTTGTTTTCTTTGGCACCCTTTCTATGTATTTTACAAACATTGAAAAATGACTTGTAATTACTGCCTTTTTTTTTTTTTTTTCTCCTGGAAATCAGTTGATTTATAACAGGCAGACTTAAAGACTCTTGTTATTCTAATTCACCTCTAATCATATTATAATCTCATGAATTGTTAATTAATTTGTGTCATTTTCATTGTTCAATCTGGAGAACGGCCATCTCATCTGAGCTCCTTCCTCCAAATTTTGGTGAAGAGATAAGTACCAGTGGGCGCAAAGAAAAGAGAGAATAATCTGAGCTAATTTTATAGCCCAAACCCATATACTATTAACATTTATGTTTTATAAAGCAAAATGCAAATACTTTTGTATTTGTCATTACTGCAAAGCATGCAGCTTACATGCATAATTTATTTCACGGCCTTTACTTCTCTGAGTATCTAATCCGGATCACATTTCACTGATGGCTGCTGCTCTGCCCAGTTCCAAGGTGTGGTCTCATCTTTCACATGGTCTCTCTTACCATCCCGTGTGAGTTGCAGATGCCATTTTCTGCCCCACGAGGGATACTCTTCTGTAGTCTGCAACGACTGGTCCCAAGTCAGGAAAACATCTGAATTTTCATTTGTTGCTCAAGTGTTGCTTTGGTCGGTCCTTTAGGAAGTTAAGAGGTTATTCCTCTGTTTTAGTATGATTTTATAGGATAAATGTCCCTCGAGGGGGAAATAGTGAGTGAGAAGTGTCAGCCACATAGAAGTGATTTTAAACAGCTTTTTTGGCTGATGCAGTAGTGAGACATCTCAATTAGGGCTCATTCGATTCTCAGTTGCCTACAACAAGCAGGTTATACATAAGTAAGAAATGCTGTTCTTGCCTCTGTTGAATCGTTAGAAAAATTTTAGTAAGATTTTTTTTTAAAAAGAAAGTTACAAAAGTTTATCCAAAAGTTTTTTGCTCTGTATGAATAGCTCATTAATATAATGCTTTAGATTGTAATCCTTGAATTATTTACTGGAGCTTTTCATGTCCTTTACTCTGGTTCTTTGCCACCTTTGAAAGAGTGGGTCTCAAGTGGCCGAGAGGCGCACGCACAGTGTACTGAAGAATATTAGGCTTTTCAACAGAACTAGTTAGGCAATAAAACGTACTCAAACATCTCCCAAAAGGGGGTGTTTTCTTATATGCCTCCTTGAAGTTGAGACATGGAAAGAGAGGGAACAAAAAAAAAAAAAAAAAAAAAAAGATTTGAAGTGAAATTCTTACGAAGGACTTTAGATTTGCAGATACAAAGAAACAGATATTAAGCTAAAGCTACTGAAACTTATTAGAGGTTTTAAGAGCGAGTTTCCTTTGAAACTGTGAGTCGCTAAATAGAACTGAAAGCAGGTACTCAATTTGGGGGCAAAAAAGTAATGTTTAGGAGGAGCTCTTTGCTTGTGTGTAGTGTGCCTACTTGTATACAGGTAGTCACTTGAATTCGCAGGCTATTTCAGTTTGGTAATCATCGCTTATGCTTTGGGCTCGCAGGAGGGAGGCAGATATTGCTCTCAGAGATGTGACACGGATACGTCCAGCCAGCCTGGGCTCGGTTTCAAATGGCCCAGCTCAGGTCCTGCTGTTAGGGTTGGCAACCCAGAGCTTCCCGCGCGCCGCGAAGCCTCAACCTTAACCCGGCTTCTCAGGTGGGTTTTGTGCTACTACACTAAGCCAGCAAGCTGAAATCTTTCTCAAGTATTTCTTTCGGAAGAGCGCAGACATATTTTGAGTCGCAGGAAGTTTCAAACCGTGGCAATACGAGCCATATGGGATTCTTAACTTCGATGAAATCTGATGGATCGTTTCACACATGGTCATGCTGAGCTTAATTCTAAAAGAAAAGATTCAAACAATCTCTTCAATATAATTATTTCTAAATAACATTTGTACAAAGCATGCACAGACTGGTTAACCATACTTCCTAAAACATAGGATTTTGAAATATTAACATTTTCATTTTTGTAATTTTTTTTTTCATTTACTTTTAATTGCCTGACAGTTTGTCATGAGGGAATAGGCACAGCTCAGCACTTCCAGCATGTCGAAGCAAACAGTGATATATCAACAGGGAATCTGGAGGCGCTTTTCTCAAAAGCACTGCCAGGTGCTGATGTAAGCCTGAAGAAAATGCAGGGTTGTAGGCAGCACCATTCAGCTAGCTGGGGTTTGAAAATTTTCTTACCAGGGGATTTCACCGACATGAAATTTGGCCTTACCGTAGCTTTTACAGAAATGTTAGTGAACTCCCAAGAGCTCTTTGTCAAAGCGAGTTTGTGGAAGAATAAAGCAAGTTATTTGTAGAAAGATAAAGTATTGCCATGAATCAACAATTAGCTAGCAGACTTTTGTCCTGGGAAAATGGCTAATAGGTGCTTTGGATTTCTCTGTTAAACCTAATACTGTTTATTGTCAAGCAGGAAGGTTAAGCAGATGGAATGAGAAAAATAGAGACATATACAGTAAATAGTAAAGTCATATTTTGTTATATGATACAAAATTATTTAGGTCAGCTAGTACCAGAAATGTGATCACGAAAAATTTCACCAGAGAGAAAAAAACAAGAGATCAGAACAGTGAACGCTGACATATCAGATGGACTGTATTGCTCAGAAGCACAGCAAATACTCTCCAGAGAGGACAAATAAAAGAACTACTCTTACACATTGTAATTAATGGGATCAACTCAGGAATTAGCATGTATTCAGTGGGGACTGCTCAATGTGCTGTTGCAGTTGAAAAGGAAACCATGTGTTAGGAAACATGTGGTAGGAATGTAGAATAATGTGCAAAAAAAAAAAAAGGCAAAACCAAACCTTTAAAATCCATGCATAAAATATACCATTTGGCTTGTCAGGATTACTGTGTTCAGATCCAGTCATTTGATATTGAGATGAATAATGAAATATAGAGAGTCTGTAGAGTTGGACGGGAGTTTGAAGATGCCTTCATATGGAAAGAGAGGAAAAACATGGGTTGCAGGCTGAGCACAGAAAAGGAATAGGTAAAAACAAGGAAAAGGGCTGCACAAAAATAACTAGCCTTTTAAGTTACTAAACTAAGGCTCCATTAGATCCTTTATTGTGTTGTATAGTTTTGTTAGGAGCATCTTCTGGCTTAATAGGAAGGCAATATTCAACTAAAATGAAAGACGGAAAATATAAAATAGAAACAAAAGTTTTCACAAAATATAATGAAACACTGGAACTCATTGCCACTGCTAGGAAAGGAACGTTTATTTAAGCATATACCCAAGTTCACAGTAGAAAGATAGTCACTGGGAACACAAACTTTAGGGCTTAAAACATTCGTTAGATTAGATTTTTAGTTATTAGAATTTACAGGTTTGGTTTTGGAAGAGTTTTCCTGGGAAGACAAATGCTTTGCTCATCTCCCTCAACATATCGGGGACAAGATGTAGTAGATGAAAATATCCTATGACTCTGCTTCAGTAGGAAATTCTTGTGCACCCAGGTCTGCAGCTAGTGTTCTTTATGGTGGAGTGTACCAGAAAGTTTTCGATATTATCAAGTGTGTTTTTTTTTTCTTTTTTCTTTTTTTATATGTACTTGCCATTCTGTCAGTGCTCTGGACTTAAAATGAACTAATGGACAGGACCCCTCATTCTCCTCAATTCATTGGCTATAAAAGTGCTACAGGATTGCTTTGTTGTTGTGAAATCTATCACAGGCTCACAAAGAAAAGAAAAACAAGAAAATATTACCCTGCCAACTGAGTACAAAAAAAAGTCATTTTAAGTCAGAAACAGTGGCTGATGAGCATTTATGCCAGTGCTTGATGTCGCCAGTATAAGTGCTTTCCTTCTGGACAACCACATCCCCACTATACAACTAAATCACTGTTTTGCTCATAGGACAGAAAAGAAAAGATGAACAGCCTGCATGGTGCAAAGTGTCAAACAAGCTGCTTTGGGCAGAAAGCAGCACGTTACTCTCTAGCTTATCTATTGCTGGCGTGGGGTTTTCGGGCATGATGTAGCTGGGCTGTGGTGTAGTTGAGAACGTGACGCTCCGAGTGGAAGAAAGGAAAAAGTGCAAGAGAAAGGCACAGCTCGTGTGGCCAGGGACGCTGCGGGGCACGTCCCGACCGAGCGGCTGCGCTGCCTTCAGCCTGAGTTGTCTCTAAAATCCCAAGCACACAATGCAACAAAGTGGCATAATACAAGGAGAAATTTACCCCAAATCCTCTTTTTCTGATAAGCTCTCTACCTGATTTTGTGTACGTTGTCCAGGAGGATTATTGCAGGATTTATTTTAAAGTACCGTTTCCTTTTTGAGAGTTCAGGTTGTCTGAGGTCTGTTTGCACACAGAATTGAGGCAATTGACAAATTCATGTCTTTGACTCTTTTTCTCAAAATTTCCGCTAAAACCAGCTACCTGTTCATTTAGATCCTTTAAAAAAAAAAGCAAGCAGAGAAATCTTATATTTTCTGATCAGTCCCTATCAGGTAAAAGTTGAGAAAAAGGAAAAGCCTTCCATTTTTACTTCTATTTTTAAGATACTTGGAGCTGTTTGGTTAATGTGAAGATGAGAAATATTCTTTCAAATATCCCAGTTAGATATCCATATTCACAGAATGGATATTGGGCCAGATCCCCAGCATGAAGTCCAAGAGCTCTGTTAATGGAGGCTAGGTAAGGATTTGGCACAGACACATATATTCGAGTATACGAGGGCCACAGCTCACTGGGTGTTATTACAAAAAGTCTGTCTCTTGCTGGCATTGACTTTCAAAAACAAGCTGTGCTTAGCACCTCTGAGTTTATAAAGATCACACAGCAGCCTACATGCTATCAAAGCTTCAGGAACAAATAAATAAGCAGCTTATCTCTCAAGGTCTTTCCCCTGATTTTATTATAAGTGACAATAGAACTAAAGTTACAAAAGCAGCATAAGATCCTCAACCCAAATATGTGCTGTGTATTTTTCCACATCGTCTGACTCTGCTGTTGGATGATTTTCCCCCCCAAAATTGTAGTATTGGTTTTTGTAGATCTGTCAGAGCTTTGAAATTAATTCTCACTTTTGTCCTGCAAAAAAAATGCAGTATTTTTTCTCTCATCTGCTTCAGGAGAAATGAACCCCCTTTGGCACACACAAGAAATGTCAGTTTTATGGAACTTTCTATCTTCATGCTGTAGTCTTTCCAGAGCTATCCATGTCTACACAAAGAAAATTCAGGGAAGCTCTGCTGTATTTTAACCTTTGATGCAGAGATACCCAATATGAGCGAAAAGCAAATAATTCTACTTGTCCCTTGAGAAATATAGTGAAAACCTTAAGGATTTGCCCACTGTCTGAGGTAGGTGTGTAAAGTTTCACATAACAAAGATGACAAAATAAGATTTCTTAACTACATTTCTCCTGTCATTCTTCATCAAGTGTTAAACACTAACAATCACACTCCTGCTCTAATTCTCCCACTCTGGTAAAATCCATCTGCAAAACTGATGGGGATGACTGACCGGAAACAACAGGCAGCCAGGCCTTTTCAGCAGGAGGGAATCATTATAAATATGAATCACACAACGTAATATAAGTGAGAAAATAATATAAGAAAAGAAGGCTACCTTGCCCTGGGATTTAATGTAGCCTTTGCTACCTAGTCTCAGAGTCCGAGTCCTGCCTTTTTCTCTGTGAACTGTGCAGGAGGTTGTCCTCCTGCCTTGCCATCCCAGACGTGCCGAATGTCAAACCAGCGAACGTGCGGGCCCGGAGGGATTGTGTGGCAGAGACTGTTGGGAAAAAAAAATGTATATTTTTGCTGGGTTCATTGATGTGTATATTGAGTCCAAACGCACAAAAGAGAGCTTATGGGTTCTGTGTACTCTAGCAGCAATGTGTGAAGGCCATAATTAAGCTACAGTATCTTTCGATTTTTCTTTCTGTTTTTTGTTTGTTTGCTTTTCCCTGGCCGGTGTGGCTTTCCCTTCTGCAGCGGGTGCGTGTTCGGTAGCTCTCCCTGGTGGCTGGGGCTCGCGCTGGAGTGCGGGGCAGCGGCCGTGTCCAGCAGTACCTGCGGCGGGTCTGGCGGGTCCCTGCGCTCACTGGCGCCCGCTCCTTGCTGCGCGAGCCGCCCTCCTCCTGCCGCTGCGCCCTTGCTCAGGAGTGCCTGGAATTGCTGTCACCCGCTGCTACAAACGAACGCAGGAACCCGAGGTGGGTTAAAAGAAACAAAGGCTCTTGCTGGCAGCTGATGGACTGTCGCTTGCCAGCTGAGGAGGGGAAGGGATGGGTGTTTCCTTGGGCGGGGAAGCGGGGCTGCAGTCACCCACCTGAAGCGGGCTGCTCCTGCCCCCGGGCTGGGGCACGTCCTGCGTGCGTTCGCCAGGCGCCTATTCCCACGCTTCCTCTGCTGCAGACTGCCCGAGGATGAGGAGAGTGAAGCTGAACTCCTAGCCCTCAAATATGCTTTAGCATTAATGCAAATACTGCGTTATCACAGTGATACCTAAAAATCTGAAACATGGTAGCCCAGTAATAATGACGTATTCTATTAGTGTTGTATATGCATAAGTGTTTGACGTATTCTGTTAGCGTTGCATGTGCGTAAATGTTATATTTATTCCATCTGAGTAGCTCAGAGGGAACGAAATCTTTCCTAAATGAAAGCGGGTAGATCTCCGGTAGTTTGGGCTGCCTCACTGAAATCCGGAGAGCTAACAAGCGATTTCTTTCACTATCACCCCACTCCTGATCAATCTGTAGATTCTTGACGTATTTTTCCATGTTAATGTGTATTTTATGATGCCACAGAATGTTAAGCTTGTCTCAAATTACAAATTTAAGAAAAAGTACCAATATATCAGGCTACAGTATGAAGCCTTTGCATTAGCTGCGAGTAAGTGGCCGATTTTGGCTGGCAGAGGAAGCTGGGAGGGCGATCTGGGAGCGTCCTGCAACTGCAGGGTAGCTGAGAGCAGAGCCAAACTCTTCTGGGAAGTGCCAGATGACAGAAGGGACGTGTAGGAGAAGCTTTTTCACTAGGAAGGCAGGGCCATGTGCCTTGGGCTATCTAGTGAGGCTGCGGAATTTGCAGTCAGAGAGATTTTCAAAACGTGGCCTGTTTCGGTGCTGGGACAGCTCTGTTTGAACTCGGTGATTGTGAGAGGTCCTCCTGTGTGGCTTAGTGGTCCCCATTTAGAGCACAGCCACTTCGTGTGCCTGAGGGTCCTTCTCCCACACGGCCGGTGTTGCCTTGTCTAAAGCTGTAGGCGCTACTTCAGACAGGTGGTCGCATGAAGAAGGAAAAATACTTTTGCCTTAAGAAAGCTAAGGGAGAAGCTGGTCTCCAGAACTTACAGCATTGTCTGATAAAGTCCAAGCTATGGAGAAAATGCATCACCGTTTTTGACTTATGGATACTGGGTATTTCTTTACTTTCCCTGGAAGCTGTAGCTTCTATCAGTGTCAGCATTATTATGGTGACTTCGTTTCCTTCTGGAAGTCTGCTGTCTGACTGCATCATTCTTGATGAAAAAAAAATTCCTGTATGTTAACACTACTTGAATGTGTAGCTAAATTATTGGAAGATTTCATACTGTGGTGAAGAATACCATAAAGTTATAAAAATCACGAGAAATTTCTCACTGAAGCAAATAAAACTCATTGAGAAATTAAAAGAACTCAACTAATTAAAAGGACCCCCAAAGTTCTTCCTTTTTTTTTTTTTTTTTTCCCCATGGCTTTATCTCAAGAATTGGGACTCTTAACAACTCCAGCTGCAGAGCTTTTGCTTTTGAAAGTTCTTGTGAGTGCAATTTTAAAGCTGTGTGATGTTTGCTTTTGCTGTGCCAACTGCTGAAAAGCGGTCTGGTCTCGTAACCATGCCAGTGCAAGTGGAAGAGTGCTGTAGTGTTAGTCTCGGGAGCTCGCAGTAAAAGAGATGGAAGAGTCATCATCAGGATTCGGCAATCAGAAAATGTGCAACCACATGGAATTTTACAGCTCTGACTACCTGAAGTGATTTAACTATATCCTTAACTTTTGATGCAGAGATATTAAACCCACCTTGTACAGGTGTGACAATACTTCACTTTGCAGGAAGGTAATATATGTCTTGTTAATCAGTGGTCAGTCTCTCTGTGATATGGCAGAGCCACACTGTTATGACAAATGGCTTTAAACAAGTTCAGCACTATAATTACAGAAAAGGTTACATTGTTCTACAATTATCCCTTTAATCAATCTTGCAGGATAATCATCCTGCCGAAAAATCTGTTTCTCAATACCAATTTCATTATCTAGGTGATTCTCATCACTAATCATTAGAGTGTGATTCACTATACGCTTAACAACTCCTGTTTTAACTTTAAATGGGTGATTAGACTCAATATACAGGATATTACCTGCACTATCGTCTTTATAATATGTTCTTCTTCCCAACTGTCAGGCCATCTTTCGACTAATAAATGTAAAAAAGCATTTCTTATTAAAAACCTTTTCCATAGTAAATCATATTCAAATGAACATTACTAATGAAAGAGAAGGGGGGGAGAACAAGTCTTTCCCTGATGTCCATCCTTCCAAACATTGCATGGAAGGGCACAGGGAAAAACTGGGAACCTCCTCACTGCACTGTAGGATTGAAATACCTGAAGTAAGAGTTATGAGGGCAATAGTTACTTTTGGCTTTTGAACTTGTACAAGTTTCTTACACCTTCCATCATAAAAACGAGAAGAGTTTGTATAGAAATAGGACAGTGTTTTGCTCTGTTGTGAGAGCTGGCAAATTGCTAAGAGCTGGCAGAGCTCTCTCTCCGGGACTTGCGGCTTCTGGGGAGCTTCTGTTGCATCTTGCGGGAGTCATTCGCCCTCTTTGGCTTCATTTTGCACATCTATACATTTATGATGAATGTGTAGTATTTAGCTACCTCTTAGTTCATGACAGCTGTGTAACAGATAAGGAAGTTACATCCTTTATATATATATATATATACACAAATGAACTTCGTATTTTATATTTAATACTGAAATCTCTATCATCTGTATCATGCCTGCTAATATTTCCTAAGTTAAGCTTCAGCATCATTTTCTAAGGCACCCCACCTAGTGATATGGAAAGGGATTGCAACTTTCCACTTAAATAAAAGTAGCTCTCAAATACTTAGGAAAATTTATTTATTTATTTATTTTCAGTTTAAAAGAAAGAATGTTTAAATTCACATATAAATGCCAGTAAAAAAAATGTTATGGCATGCTGTCTGTTACGTGGTTTTGCAAGAGACTCTTCCCTATGAAAAGTAACTGGAATTAGAATGTTTGATTATATTGCTAAATTGCAAAGTTCACATTTCCTTGTAAACTCTGCAATTCTGACCATTTCACACAGACAAAAGTTCAGCCCCATCCAGAGCCTGTTTAACTCTGACCGTGGCAAGGTCCCTGTTGTGAGGGTAAACCGTCTTTGGAGATGATTGCTTCTTGACACTTTGCCTGCCACTTTTGTGTGTAGATTTATGTACTATACATTTTCATTGAGCATTTAACCCTGAATCTTTATATGAGACTGCTATAAAGCACATGCCTATCATCCAGGAAATGCTTGGCAAGACTTTTTCTAGGTAGTAGTCATTTTAACAGGGAGAAGAATTAATTGCACTGAGCTTGTAATATCCTGGAAAATAATTTCTGCCAGCTGCAAAAGAGGATTTAATTAATCTATAATAGTATTTTTTTATTATTATTGAAATAATTTATTAGTTTATCTAATCAAGCTTTCTCCTGTTTTTGGTACAATTGTGGTGATCTACAGCATGGAAGTGTGAAAAATAATCCTGTTGGAAATGGCTTAGTTACCTAAATCTCCTGGATGTGGAGAGGCAGAATTTCTGTGAGGAATATACTGACTACCTGTGAGAATGAAAGGCGAGTACAGAGCCTCCTTTAAAGCTGGACTCTGCCCCGTTGCTACTAACACACACAAAGGTTCGTGGCGAGCGAAGAAAACCCTCTGTCACATTGACTTATCCAGGCTTAAAGCAGCAGACTTCCTAAACCGAGACTTATCACTTCAGGGTTATTTCCAAGTGACCTGCGGAGGATGCCCGTGAATAGCGGGGGAAGACGTGCGCTTCGCTCTGCTGTAGGGCTGAGCGCCGCCGCGCAAGCCTGGAAGGCAGCGCGGGGTGTTGTGAAGTAATCATTAAGTTACACGCTTGTCATTTCTTGTACACTCACTCAGAACTAATGCACATCACTTTTTCCAATTATAATCATTCCACCATTTAACAAGCACAAAGGGCCTTAGATTCCAATTTGCCACCGATGCTTCACTCTCACTTGCTTATTTCTTGGCATTTAGGTCAGGCGAGGGTGCGCGCGGCTCCCGTGACGGGGTACGTGCCCCTTCAGGCAGCCGGCTCGCAGGCGGCGGCGGCCGGAGCAGCTGGGCTCGCGGCGCGGGCGCGTCGCTGCCGCGGCCGCGGGCATTTGCCTGGTCGTGGTGCTCCTTCCAGCTCTTGTACGCGCGTCCTCGCTCTGCTTTGCCCCTTGCCGAGGCCCGGCAGCAAGCGCAGCGTGGACACGGCGCTTTCTTGCTGGCCACGTCAAAGCCTCTCCAGGAAGCGTGTCGCGCTTCGGTCGGCGTCGGAAAGCTGTCTTCAGCGAGGGACGAGCAAAGTGCCACA
>VZSV01000018.1:1561677-1604177 GCA_013398735.1 Nothocercus julius
GAAGCACCAAATCACTGCTGCTGAAATCGCTAATCTTTAATCTTAGCCTCTCACTAATGACAAGTAACTGGAATGTAGGATCAACGAGAAGACATGTTAATAAACAAGCTTTGACTACACAAGAGCCAAGATTTAAAGGAGTCTAGCACAGCATTCAAAGTATGCTTCCTCTTCTTTTCACTTGTGCTGCAGTGCTTTTCAACTTTTATGCTTGAATCTGCTTATCTCTGTAAGAGCATTCGATAAGAACTGGCAAGAGGCCCCCTTGCAATCCTGTCCTTGCCTTCCCTGTGCATGGGCGCCAGGGGATTTGGTGCAGGCAGATTTGCTGCTCTCAGAATAACCGGTCCTGGCCCTGCAGTGAGCAAGGCCTGGCACTGTATTTTCCAGGTTTGGCACCATCTGCTTGGACTGTTGCAAATTTTGGAGAGGAAGAGAGGAGCAGTGCAGCCTCCTCGGTGCAGCTCCTGTGAGCTGCACTGCTGATCACAGCCCACCCTTGTCCAGCGCTGGGCAGGGCCTCGGGAGCCAGCTTTGCCCTGTATAAAAAAAGAGTAATCTAATTTATCAACTGTTCACTCATTAGTGCGCTCTGAAACTCCCTAGTGCCGCATGAGTGCTAGGGCAGGGTGCCTACACGGTCCTGAGGGGCAGTCGCAGCGGGGAAGCGCGGATCCTGTCCCTGCTCTGGCGCCCAGGAGAAGACAGACAAGTTTCATGACGTCTCAGTAGTTGTCCCCAAACTCAAAGAGAGAAATAGAAAAATGTATCTACTTACTGCATAATCCCCAACTAGAGAAATACTTGTGATAATGAGGAAATTATTGTAGTGCTTCCTAAGCTCTTATTTGCTGTTGCATTATACAAATAACAAGTGTTAAAAAATCTTTTTTGTCAAAAAGCTGCTTAAAATTAATATATTTTGGATTTATTTCATTGTTTTGATGGTGTCTGAATGCATTCATGTTCCTGAGGAGTAAAAGCTTTATAAACCAAAGCTTCTTTTGGAGCAGGGAAAAGATACAGTCTCCTGGCTCAAATAGCAGAAGCTATCAAATTTTATCACAGAAATCATGAAAAATTTCTGAAAACTGGCAACACTTAAGATATGCCTGTACTTCCACACTGAGGCTTTATTATTCTTTATTCTTTTTTTTTGTGTGTTCTTTATATTGTCTGTGTAATGATTGCTGCATGCTGTGCCTGCATGACAGTGGCAAATGTTTTCAGGAAGGGCGCTGGATATTGTTTTGGGTGCTTTTTTTATAACAGAAAGTGAATATCATCATATTTTTTCTTTTTTTTTAAATTAAAACTAATGGTGTCCCTTGAAATATGAAAATAAAAAGTACCATATGAAAACTTTATCGAAGCTTAAATTTAAATTCTAGACTGCTATTCTGGAATGAGCAGTTAAAGAAAGGTGAATGTGCTGCTTGCAATGCCCAGGTGGCTCAGATGCACCAGGCAGCTTCCCTTCCTCTGGAACTCCCCGTCAGGTGTCCATTCTCCCAAAGGGTTGGGCAGTGAAATATCATAAAAGAAGTTGTTACTTGGCTAAGGGAAACATGTAAAAATGAAATATTCTTTAAGATGGGTATAGGATCTTTCAGCATCACTTAATAGTTCTTATATTTATTTACATTTTGCTTCCCAATACCCTTTCACAACTTGCTTTTTTCAGAGCTAGGAGGCTCTGAAAAATACTCAGATGAGCTATACAGTGCACAAACTTTTCTCTAAAATTTAATTTTAGGACATAATTGAGTTGTTATCCGAACAGTATTTTCCTCCCTGATTCCAAGAAATACCAGTCTGTCTCTGTAGATAATAAATGATGGAGATGCAAACTCTGTAATGGAATTTCACATGTTGCTCGCACAGGCTGAAAGACGAGAATCCTCTAGATAATACGTGATTGCTTCACAAGCGGAGCCGCGCTCCCCCAAGCTTTGCCTGCACCAAGTAGATGGCCAAACGAGTGTAAAATGTTTCTTTCTGAATTGCCAATAAAATATATTTCAGTCCAACATGCAATTCATGCTATGACAATTTGAGGAAATAGTGTAACCAAGAGCAAGTTTGCTTACCCTGGTAAAAATGATGTCCGATAGAATCACTCTATTTATTACTCCATTTAAGATATTTAGGCACCTCATGCTGAATTCCACGTATTATGCATTTTTTCAGAGTTATCTTTTATTAACGAGCTAACTAGTAATTATGGGCCCAGGAATGTTTCTTCTCTGCTCTGTGTAACAAATTTACATTACAATATAACAGCTAGGATTAGTAATGATGTCTTTCTCTTTAAAAGGACTTCCTATCATGTGACTCTTCTTTTGCATAAAAATATTTATGTTCTTAAAAAAGCAAACAGATAGAAACGTCTCATTTTTCTTTTAATTCTTCTGATTATTTATTTTTAGATCTCCTTATTAATACTACATAGTATACAATGATTATGGGATTGTTTTGCACTCACAATGTAGTACTATTCGGTGATATTTTTCTCGTAGTCTTTGCCAAATGCAAAAGGATCACTTTTGTTTTCCTTTCAAAATATTAACTTCTGCAGGCTTGCAGGTAGGTATGTTGTGGAAGTGTTTTCTGACTTTTTTTTGTTGCTAGAGTTTTGTCCTACTCTAGATGTTGTCATACTCTGAACCTTCATTTGTGTTTAAAAAAATGCCTCAATTTTGAGGATAACCTGAAAACAGGAAGTGTAGATAAAATCACAATTAATGTTATTAATTCTGTAATATAGGTGAAATAATGACTCAATATTTAACTCCCCTGCTACTTACAGTAGTCTAGTAAGTAAAAAACTTACAAAGGTAGTGTATAAATTCTATATGTGGAATCCAGTCAGGAGGTCATGAGTAATTCCCAATTATTCATTACTGTAAAGCTGAGAGTGTCGGTTTTAATTTTTGTGGCAACAGCTCTAAGAAATGCCTTTCTGTTGGTTACTGATTCAGTACTGACTCTGAAGAAAAAATCTGCAATTTCTTACTAAAATGCTTTTCACACTGACAGAAATTTTCTTTGGAGGTTTCCCATCATGTATGACTTTGTCTGATGCACCTTCACTTGTGAGTCAGCCAGCTGTGAACGTCATAAAATACTTTTAGTTAAGAACACCAGCATTTTTTCTCCCTAACATCTGCTGGCAGCTAATAATGAGCAAACTGATTCAGGTAAAAAATTCCATCAGTAATATTTATACTCTTTTAAACAAGAACATGAATTTTGACAAGTCTGACAAATCTTTAAAAGGTTTATACATTTCCAGGAGGGAGTCAAGAATCAGAGTTCTAAAATATAGTAATTAAAATACCTAATACAGCCTCTTGGCCAAAAGCACTTATGTAGGGGGAATTGTTTTCTTGTGAAATGACTAAATTAGAGTTCTAATCCTTCAGGTACTTGGAGGAGTAATTTTTCACATGCTGATTAATCCCATTGGATCTAGTAGGACTGCTCATGTGCGTGTGTCCTGTATCTGAAAGTTTGAAGGTTTTCTGGTTGCTCTCTGATACATTATCAAAAGTAGGACTTAAGCAGTTTTGATATATGTTTTCTGCTTCCAATTAGATTTTTTTAGTCTCATATATCATGCAGTGGCAGAATTGTTAATCTGAGAAAGGAAACTTTTTTTGTCAATTTGTCTTATCCTTTTATGTTTGTATTTATGTTTATACTTATATTTATGTGCAAACCATGTTAGCCCTTCTTGAATATTCTTAAATAGCTTCTTCAATTGAACTTGACCAGGTAAAAGTAAAAGCAAGATAATGACTGTTCTCAGTGTTCAGGTAAATCTGGATGGGTTCCACTATGTTGTAGACATTAATGTCTTTACAGACCATAATTGCTAAAAATCTGCCTAGTGCTTAGATCACTAGATCACTATTTTAATATTTCAGTTTGTAGACTATCTGCTCTTCCTTCAAACTTTTCATCTTCTGGCTATTCTGTTTACAGGAGCATAGCAGTTATTTTTCCTAGCAGTGTTGTGTGCTAATGTCAGACTCATTTTGCCTTCTGGTTCTCCTAGCTGGGGAAAATTCAGAATATCCCATGCAGCAGTGGTCAGTAAACTACTGACTCTTCCCATGTTGACGTTTGTTTTGAGTGAGGTGGAGGCTGAATATAATCTTTGCTCAAAGAGTGTTAGGGAAACAGAGCGGGCATGAAAACCTCTGCGAACACTTCTGGAGTTTCTGTTGCCATCAGAAATGGGGAAGAACCTTTCCCAAAATAAAGGTAGGGAAGTGGGACCCTTGGGAGGTTCCTACATTTCTGACACTGTCTAATATTGAGTCTTTAAGCAGCCAGTCAACTGGATTCATCACTGAACCACCACATTTGGAAAGCTCTTCCTGTCATTTGTTGAGATGCCACTTCCTTGGATGAGTGCCCATAGCCATATGGCATTGAATTAACACAGATTTTCCCTGAATTAACACAGATTTTCAAATTTCATATGTTCTGAAAGCAGTGCTGTTAGCAAAGTGGTAAGGACAAACGTTTGCCACATAAACCTTCTTAAAGGATTTATAAATTTCAGAAATGAATGCTGATTCTTAAACAAAATAAGCAGCTCTCATCTAGTTTTGTCACTGTAGTTCCCCTATCACGCGTGCTTTTGTATGCTAGAAAGAAACGATGGCTCTGTTGCTGTGTTCCTTATCCTGTTGAGAGAAACACAGGAGCCGTGAGGTCGGAAGGGGCCGGGGACGGCCGTGCAGCCCGGCGCCTGCTCCAGCTCCTGGCCAGGCGCTCAGTGCCCGCTGGGCTGCGCAGGCCTCCGTGGGTGGAGACCTCATAGTTTCCCTGGGAAACCTGTTCCAATCTGGAGTTATGTTACTTTGAGTGAAGAACCCAGCTCCGTATCATCAGTAATCTTTTGCGGGCTTGGGGGCTGCTGCCAGCTGTCCCAAAACCATCTCCACGCCCGGCACCCCAAGCCCCGTTCCCTCAGCCTCTCCATACAGGCTCTACATGCCTGTCCATCCTCGTGGCCTCTGCGGGACTTGCCGGCGTTTATCAGCGTGTGTCGTACTGGAGAGCCGAGGCTGCGTGCAGGGTCCGGGGGGATTTAGTGAGCGCTGGGGAAGGTGAGCGGTTGCTTTCCTCAATCTCCTGGCTGATGTCAATCGTTAGTCTGCTGTCCTGATGATACAACCCAGTATTCTGGGAAAAGCAGAGAAATAACTTTAGCTCTCCAAGACCACTAAGGTTATTTTTTAAGATAGGTGTTTTAGAGTCCTGTCTTAGCCATGTGATTTATGTGAGTGTAATAGCCAGACATTTATAAGAATCTGTTGATGCAAGTGGAAAATCTCCCATGACCTTCAGTGGATTTAGGATCTCATTCTTAATCTTTTCTGCAGTATGAGTTTTTGTTGATACTAATTGACTCCTTACTAGTGTGAGCCAACAAGTAGATTCAATTTCTTAAAAAACAATTGTACTTTTCTTAAATGTATGTTGCTGGATGAGACCAGCTATATCATGTGATCAAATATGGCCTTTACTTCTTTTGGTGCAATGTATATTTGTGCCACATTGTGGTATCAGTTTAAGGGTGTCACTTCCCTTGAGGAGCCAGTAATTATCGGTAGGTAACTCGTATTTTACCACTAGCTATGACAAGAATCCAGCAGCAAATCCCTGGTCACTGGCACACGATCTTGTGTTTCCTAACAAATTGCGCCTCTGTGCTGTACTCTGCTTTAACAGTTTTAAATAAGCTCCTGACATCTGTGTCATTGTGCTGCGTTGTATCTTCACGGGAAATTCCTTTTTCTTAATTTAAATGCACTATTTTTCATCAAATGACAAGCATACATTATGGCTCTCCATTTTAACCAAGGTACTAAAGGCTATTTCAATTTGACTACAGCAGTTTTCTGCCAAATGGCTACTCTAAGTTATATTGTGCACATTACCCACCAGAAAGCACAGAGTTGATGAGAGTGCACTGTCAACTACACCACACATCGATATGGAGGTTATTTGATTTGAAATTGCATTCTAGCCTTCCTTGATCTGTTGTATAAATGGAGAAGCATGTGTTGAGGAAATTTTTGTGAAGTTTATGAAGAAGGCGATGTGCATTTGTGGTGGCTGTTTTTGGAGTTTGTCTTTTGCTTTGTTAAGTCTTCAGTTCCAGGTGTAATTTCTCTGATAAATATGCAGCGGTAAAGTGCAAGATTTTTCAAATGGAAGGAAAACTTGCTAAAAATTATTCATTGCATGGATTTCTGCTCTGATATTAGTCAGGTGTGGGTTGCTCACTTTTGTAGCAGGGTGCCTTTTTGACCCTTCTTTAAACATTTAAGACTAAGTTCAGTAGTTCATGCAGTATGATGAGACATGTTTCTTAAGTATAGCACCTTCAAAAGTACTCTAAATATATAATATTCTCTGATAGACGTGTCAGTCATTGTTGGGATGAAAATAGCTGAGATCCTAAGTTCCTTGTAAACTGTGTCCTTGTCTTAGAGGTCTATTCATAAAGTAGTAGTTTACTGAATCTGTGGCACTTAAAAAATGCTTGAAAAATGAATGGAGGTACAAATTTCCTTGCAGGGGTCCTTGCAGGTGCAGATACTACGGTTCTGAGGGGGAAGGAAAAAACTTGCTGTGCATCTGCCATGCATATTGCCAGCATGTGGATGGCCCTAAGGGCAGCACACAGAACTTCACAGAAAACATATTAAATGGGCATGGGGGAAACATCCTTTGACCTACATGAAAGAGTCTTTGTGTGGTTCGCATGAGCAAAAGTCCTTATTTTCAAATAGATAAAGATGTGCAGTTTCCTCGGAATCAAAGGTAGATTGGCACCACTTTCCAGGAAATGGCAAAATCATTATAAATGTTTTTGGGATTCACCGTAAAACATTCATCATTGTGAAAGGCTTTGGCATCAAGGAGGCTGTAATACGTGATCCCACATGAATGCCATTATCATCTAGCATTAATTGATGTTCGTCTGTTGTAAAGTAGTGCTACTAAGTTAAAAGGAGCTAGACTGAAGGAGGAAAACACGGTGCCCTGACAAGTCCTTTGCGGCCCGGCCACGTGATGGATTCCAAGGTAACGGCAAAGCGATTAGCTGGGGAGCCTGCGTTTTGCCAAGGGCTGGGGAGCATTAGGCAGGGAGGGAGGGGAGATGTCTTGCAAAAGTGGGCAGGTAGGGGCAAGGCAGCTGTAGCGTTCGGGGCATTTCTGAAGTTCTCGTGTAAGTTATTGTACCATAGTCGGCTTTCGACAATGAACTGAAATTTGGCAGGTTAGCAGGCACGTTATTTTGAATTGTGGCAGTCTGAGTCTGCAAATATCGTGCATTTGTTTTGAGGATTAGAAATACACTTCTTACTGATATAGAGAACCTGCAGGGTTTCTTGAAAGCAACAGAAGCATGTTAGTATAGTAAAACAGAATATTTTACTCCATGGTGTTACATGATGTAGAATTTTTTCATGGTGTAGAATTTTTGTTTTGTGACAAAATCAGAGGCAGTAGGACGTGAATAATTTTTTTATACACAAATATTTTCTCTATATCTGTGATTCATGAAATCCTAGTCACGACTGTGTTACTCTATTAAAATGTTTTCATTAGCTATGTTAGAAATAGCAGGAATTACACATCAGTTTTATCTAAGATGTTTCCCTGCTGTGTGTGGTTTTGCTGTGCCAGATAGTTTTTTTTGCCCCCCTTTTTTTTTCGTACAGAAAATTGAAACTTTCAAGTTACCTTCCATGTTAACAAGATGGAAATAATTTTTGAGTGGAGAGGCTTGTTATAAGATTTCTCACAATGATTCAAAATAAGCCAACAAGCAATTGCTCACTCATGTATTTCACTGACTCTTCTAACTATTGGGAGTTTTTCACTGTTGATTTTTTTCCCCCCAATTTGCACATGTCTTTTTGAAAAATTCATGTGCTTTCTTCCAGGTAACCTACCACCTCTTATTATAATTTTATACCACTAGCATGTACAGGCCATGGACTCTCTGAGTTAAGCACTTTACAGACATACAAGAAAGACAGTCACTGCACTGGAAACCCACAGCATAAGTCTAAGGTTTACACTTGTACACAAAGGATGGATAAAACAGGGATAATATGAGGGAACAATGGGACGTACTCATCCTTATGGAAAGCAGTGGTCAAGGCAACCCAGCCTTGTCGCCAGGAGCCATGGCAGGAGAGAGGAGCTGCAGGGGGACTCGGCCCAGGCTCTGTGGAAGTGCCGAGGCGCCCCTCCTGCTTTTTGCTTTAGGGTATTTTTACGCTGCTTTAGTCCCCATCTACAGTGCGAGTTAAACCAAGCACTGAGCCCTAGTTAAGCACCCCCTAACATAATTATAAAATTGACCCAGCGTGTAGCGAGGACGGCCTCTCCGTGGAGCCCTCTCGCCCCTGCCCCAGCAGCGGCGGCTGCGCGGGGCCCCGGGAAGCAGCTGCCTTGCACTCGGTGTCACTGGCCATCTCCCAGTCACTCGGCTTGTGGCCAGGGCCAGCCTCTCCTGCCTTCTTATTCTGATCTTTGTATCTCTTCTTGATACTGCAGAGGTGATTTTATTGGAAAAAAAGGCAAACAGAGTGAGAATGGGGAAGAGAATTTTGCTATTTTCAGCTGTACATTGGCTTTTAGATAACTAAGGCATCTTGTTAGATAACTAAGTAGCAAGCAACTTTGATAGCAGACATTTTAATTGCAGCTACAGTGGTCCAGTAATTTGGCAACATGATGCCCGTTTGCAGGTAGGCCAAGAGATGAGCGGTGGTGCCAGCAGCAGGGCCCCCGCGCGGCGCTCCGGGGGCGGTTGCAGAGCCCAGGGGGCAGCCCTGCAGCAGGAGGTATGGCCACTGTCTCCCGTGTTGGGATCTTGCCTTTTCCATTACAGTGTCGTGCATTATACGGCAGTGGGCTATTCAGCGCGGGAGATGAGACTTCAATGAGCTATAATGCAGACAAAAAAGGTGTGACAAATTGCAATGACAAGGTTGCATTTGTACTACGAGGTACAGTCAGTTGTGATACGATGTAGTGGAATGAAATAATCCTGTTCTGGACAATGTGGGCTATGTGTGTTACATGCTGCCAAGAGGTAGGTTTACAAGTACAGCTAGCCACCACAAAATTATTTAACAATAATAATAAGAATAATCTCAGCCTAATGAAGGCACATGCCATAATGAAATAATGGTTAATAACGCTGTTGTTGTATCAGGAATTTGTAAATTCAGTTTCAGTGCCTTTTGCATCTGAAAAGTATCAAAATCTATTCCCTTTGTTCATTTTGTAATATCAAAAGACTTCCAAGAAACCTCCCTGTGATGAAGCAAATGGATGGTTTGGTTTGTAATGTATGAATACGCACTATCTGTCTTTTTTGCTTGGACTGTAACCTACTCAATTTATTTTTGCGTTGTCCCGGAGCTTGCTATAAAAATGTAAGCTCCTGTATCGCTCTGCATCTGGATATTAGTAAAACTAAAAGTTCACACAGGATTGAACTTGGCTATTGAATAGTGTCCATCCAAACCTAATAAGTACTTGTGAGGATAATGTGAGTTTTGGTTTACATACTCTTGTCTTATTGCAAAGATTTTAAGGAGCTTCGCAGTGGCTGAGTGTGGAACACAGTGTTGGAAATTCCCCCATCAATTTCTCCCTCTGTCTTGTCTTTCCATTTTCCTTTTCTCTTTTCATTTTAACTTTGCCCTTCCTTTCACTTTCCTTTTTCTATCCCCTTTTCTGCTCCCTCCTTTGCCCTTCTCTCCTTGCCCCCTATATTTCCACTTTTCTACTTTTTCCTCTTTCCAAGGAGGAGCTTTGCATGATGAATTAAAAAATTCACACTTACATAAAAAAGTAGGTGGAGAGAATAATTATTCCACTAAATGTCTGTTTTAGCCTTGATGGCTATTTAAAACTATGTGCTTGCCTGAAAACAAAACAAGAACACAAAGAAAGTAATCTTTTCTTCTCTTTTACTGAACTGTTCAAAACTTGTCTTGAATTCAGGGGAGAAATGTGTAAAATGCAAAAGGTACTTCTATGCATAACATTATTTCTTTGAAGGTTTTTCTCTTCTTAACTGGGCTCCTTTGTTGATGAAACAATGAAGTCTTTAGCTGTAAATATGGTGATTACGCTTTTCATCCTCCAAGGAGCTGAAGGGGAAGTCCCCTGACATTTGCTGGTGGTTTTGTAGATCCAGTAGCTCAGATTGACCAGACTTGGCTTCATGCAGCTCCCTGGGTGTCCTCAGATTTCCCAAGAGATGTATGCAGCTGAGAGCAGATTTTGGTCGCATTTCTTCTTGGTTAGAGTGGTTCCCTATTTCATTTTATAATATCCAAATTTTAAATGGTATAACTAGTTCAAAATATGACTTAGCTATATACACACATTCTTTCTCTATCAACATGTAATAATGGAGGAAGGGCACAGGGATGACCCGGAATGTGGGATAACTTAGGTGAATTCAATACAAAGGAAACAGCAGTAGAAAATATGTCTAAACCGTCCCTCCAAAGACAGGAATATCACCATAACTTTACAGGGAAAATCTGAGGTGGCCTGGAAGTGAATAGGATCCTAGTTTTCTCTCTTGCCCGCTCTCCTCCCTTCCCCCACATTTGCTTGGTTCCTCTCTCGCTGTGAAGAGTCACTAGTTTTTTCTCTCGCTTTTCTTTTTTTAAACAGTGCTGTAACATTTTTGAAACGCGTTTTAGAGAAGACATTTCTGTGGTACAATTGCAATTTTTAACAACAACTGCTAAACTCTTTGTAGCAGATCTCCACTGGCGTAGAACTAAAATCTGGAAGTAATCAGCAACCACTGAACATCAGAAATTCTTCAAAAAACATTTAAACACAGCTGGAGTCTGCTGGTAGTTGGGATAGGATTCAGGTACCTAATCCCTTGAGGTTAGTTGCCATCCCCCATCTTCCTTGTCTTATATGTGGAACTAAAAAGCCCCGGGGTGTTGATGGTTGTAAAGCAACTGCGGCATCTGACGCCTGCTGGGAGCAATAAATAAAGACTCTGCCCGCGGTGGGCAGCCTGCGCCTCCCCGCTCACTGCTACCCTGCTTTTATTTGGCACCGAGTTCAGGAGGGAGAGAGGAGCGCTACCTGTTTAGCCATGTAAACAAATCTGATAAGTAACAGAAATCACTGCAGAAAAGGCAGCAGTTTTTGACACGCATGCTTGACCTGTAATACAAGCAAGTCTGCTCAAGAAGTAAACAAAATTGTAACTTCACTTCAAAGAAATATTGTTGTAATTATCCTAGAGATAGCACTGCTCTGAGTGTGTCTTTGGATCTTGTCTAGTTCACTTTGCAGTATTTTTTTTTTTTTCCCTTTTTGGGTGTTTGGTTCTGATTTCCTTTTTGTTTCCCGTTACTCTGGATGATCTCTGTGCTTTGGATTATCTCATCTACTCGTCCTGCTCATGGGTAACAAATTAAGGAGATCCATCATTTCACTGTGAAGTGAACTTGGGCAGAAGCATTATAAATAAAAAACCCCAAACCCACAATGCCTCCTCCTCAACACCGATACTAGAAGTGTTTTTGCCGCCTCTTACATGTTCAAAGGTGCTGTGGAGAGGCGACCTGAGGGGCTGGGAACACAACAGGCAATGGGGTGTGCAAAGGGGACTCGTCTGCAATGGCCTCTTGTGCTCCCCTGCAAGAGTCCTAACCTGTCTCTTTTCCAGAGAGGAAGAGCAGTAATGATGGGGAAGCATGGTACTTTTGGGATCCCTCTTTAGAACTAAAATATAATACAGAAATTGTTAAAAGATGTTGCAGTCAATTAGATGCTGCAAAAAAACTCTCTTCTATTCTTTACCCTGACCTCTTCAGGGCTCTGTAATTATTTTCTTCACGTGGTTAGAACATATGCAATTAAACTGATTTTTTGCAAAGTTTATCCTGAACACTTTGCATTAAAGTAATTGCTAATTTCCCAGGTAAGCTATGAATCTGGGTTTAAATGGGACTTGAGTTATGCTCTCTTTTTCATGATCATCCCCTGCACAGAAGTACAGGTAGGGAAGACAGTTTTAAAGAATCACACTGCGAGAAAGGTTTTCCTTTTGTTTTGAAAGTCTCATGTATATCTATCTCGCAGCTGTATAGTGCACGGGAGTATAACAAACCTATATAGCTTTCAGGCAGGACATGGTTGAAAATGAGTTTTAGTCCTATCAACTCTTTAGACAAGCATTGTAATAGAATCAAGAGTAGTGGAAAGCCAAAAGAAAAGAATTAGTGATCAATGAAATTAACCTTAGTCACACTCTTACCTCTTTGTAGGACTCTAAGGATTTAGACAGATGGATTGATTGACTGATTGTAGAAAATCAATTTGAGTTTTGGGTGGAGTGGTAGGTGATGGGTTTCCGATTTTCAGGAAAATAGAAGTTTTGCTGCATAATTTTAATCTGCAAAAAAAAAAAAAAAAGAGGATCTTTTGCCCCATCTTTGAGGCAATTAAGCTTCAGACTAGTCTGGGTGGTGACAGGGTTTGTTTATATTCATATTTTTGTTATAAAGCACAAAAAATGGTGATGATCAGTGTCTCAAATTTGTGTTTGTTCTAATATTCATTAACATGAAAAGCATAATTCTGTCTTGTTCTATGGGCTGCAGTGCAATTTCACTGTAGTGCTGTTGAAGTATGATGTGTGTGAACAGATGAGAAAATCAAACCTTTCCCACTACTCACTGATATAGCCCATTATGCTAGAAATAATTTAAAATCACTTAAACGTTTAAAATAGTCCATAGAAATGATCCTAAAATGGAATTACATGGCTTTAAAAGTTCGATTATGATTATGTTTTATTATTTACATTTCAGTGGCTGAGACTATTTTCTGTTCCTTCCTACATGATATTTGCTTAAAGTAATTATACCAACTGAGAACAGTGGCAGATTGAAATTAAATGTTTGGATTAAATATTTTGTCAGCAAACATGCAGCAACTGCTTTACCACTGCTTCTCCTCTTCTCTGCATACTGATTACAAAAAAGATTAGCTTTTATCTTGGCATGATTTTAAAATGCCTAGATAAATGCCATTTGATATTGCAGCTTAAAAAAAAAAAGTCTAGAAAGAATCTGGATCTAAACAGTAAGGAACATGAGACATGAACATGAAAAAAGATGTGATAAGTATATGTGCTCGGTGCCTCACTCTATCCTCAAATGGGCTATTTTTGTTTTATTTCCAATTAATCTGAGTTGCAGTTAGGACCAAAATATGATTAACTGAAGGCTTCCAAATTGCTGCTGATGTAAATATATGAAGTTCTCATGGGGCTTTTCAGATGAACTAGAATTCAGGACACCTACTGCTTTCTAATCCTGAAACATGGGAAAACATTTTGGTTTTGTACTAATAATGAAAAGCTCTGTTATCTCCTATCTAACAGGAATTCTCATTAACCTTAACAAGCCTTTTATATATAGATAAGCAAATATAATATGACTTCCACAATGGCACTTTCAGAGCAGAAACTTGGAAACAAAACTCCAAGCTGATACCTCATGGCTGTAGCCACGTGCTTAGTCATGGCTCATTTTGCCAAGCCCCCGTTCCCAAATCTGCCCTCGGCACCTCGAGCCCAGGGGCCTCTCTCCGTCTCTCCTCGTCCCCGGTTGGCGGGAGCGGAGCTGCTGCTGGGGGTGGACGCAGAGCTCGAACCTTGGCCTCCTGCTTCCTCTTCGGGACACCCGGTGTCAGCGCTTGCTTGGTTTTGGGGGATCTCACTTCTATTTGAATGGTTTTATCAGTCTAAATGTGCCATTTTTCTATTATGACAAGTTTTATGGAATTTAGTAGGATTCGAACCAACTGGATTCTATGCATGTTTCTCTTCTAGATGTTCTAGATGACTATTCTGTAATTAAGTAAATTCCTTTAGCCTTTTCAATTTTTCTCCAGTTTTATAGACACGGGAAAAGAACTATATATATTGAATACTGTTTAAGGTATTGATGTATATTATCTTGCACTTCTTTCTGCAAAAAACCTTCCCTTTGGCTTGTTCCTTGTAAGTTCCCACTCTTGCACATCCCACCAGGCGCTGGGATAGTAACGCTTTGTCTCCTCCCAGACAAAAGGAGGTGACATAACTGCCCTTTTCCTGGAAAGACTGGAGAAATGTTTGCAAGGTAACACACGATGCTTCTTCTCGGAGGGACCACAGTGCATGAGAAAATCATGCCACCCTCATCTCACCATATGTTGTGCCAACTTCTGTAGTGTCTTAGCACTGGATTTTTTAGCCTGTTTGGTGATGCATTTAAGTTCAATGTATTCTGCATCTAGAAAAGGAGCATATACTCCTTCCAAGCTATTTGTTCATACTATTTTACTACTCAAGAAGGGTAGAAGGTTGATAAAATAGATTGTGTGCTCATTTGAAGGTCTTTGAATATAGACTGTACAGCATATTGATACTGTAATCCCTAAACAAGTTAGAAAGATGGCATGGTATTGAAAAGGTTACTGGACAAATCTTCATCAAGAGATGCGTTGTTAAGGTTTCTCTAGGGCAAGTTTGGGTAGTGAAGTTTGGAAAGCCATTAGTACAGCTGCACTAATGTGTGCTGGTGCAAGTTGTCTTTAAATATTCTGCTGGCAGCAGTGCGAGTAATACAGCAGCAGCAATGCACCTGACCACATACGGTCATTTCTATTCTCATTTTAATTGCCTGTTAAGGAGCACTAAGGAATTTCAAATAATTCTGGTGTGCTTCATCAGCCAGCTGTGAAATACACTATTGCAGCTACATAAAAATAAAGACTTAAAAATAATAAGTATGTGGGCAGGCAGCTTGCTTTCTCACCCAAGGATGTTAAAGGCACTTATGTGTCATGGGTGTAAAAGAGCATTTGGAAAAGCAGACCCAATTCGTAGTGGGCACATGGCTTGTGATTTCCTATTGAGCTATAAAGAGGAAAATAGCATAACCAAATGCAAAAACTTTTCATAGCTGTCAGCTAGCACAAAGCAGCTTCTGGGAAAACAAACTGCACTATTTACAAATTGTGATATCATCAGGAGCTATTTATATAGTGAAAATAATTTACACTCCAATTACGTATTTGTAGATAGTCCAGCCAGAAATGGCCACTTGTGTCATCCAGCCTGACCCCCAAACTCAAAACGAGTCTAAAGCTGGTTTTTTAATTATGAAATATACTTTCCTTGGTGACGGTCTCTGTTTTTTTATTATGATTTTTAGTACTGCACTGAAAACATCTCTGTTTTCAAAAGCCAAGAACGTTTCAAGAAAATCAAAAAAAAAAAAAAAAGTTATTAATATGTAAAGGGCTTTTTGGGCAATTAATCATGGGCTCATAGGAGATGCTAGATCATCACCTCTCTTTCTTGCCAGAAGAATAATTTTTATAGAGTTTTTTTTTCCAGTCAGGCTTTAATTTGTGGTAAGCCACTGGGTGTATACTGCAGTAGTTGGGAATTGAGCTGTACTCTGTCGTTCACTTGGAATTTTTTCCTGTTAACTTCAGTTATTTATAATTATATAGATTAATAAATTAAGCTAGAATAAACTCTTAGATTTTCTGTATATAAACTGTTATTGAGATTTGATAAGTAGAGATTTCTTTCTTTGAGTAAGTCACTAAGGATAACTGCTTTAAGATGGCTAATTTGAATCTACAAGACAGAACATGCTTAAGTTTGAGACCTCTCTTGCAAAGAAAAGCATTTAAAAAAAAAATTCAAACAGCTCTATGGACCCACTGCAAATTATCAAGGATAATCGGTTGGTGAAAAAACAGTACCAAGGGGCAAGAGGGCACCAGTTTTTTTCCCAGTGCTTAGCAGCACCTGTGGTGAAAGGTCACACATCTGCCTGAAAATTATTTGATGTTTCCATGTTAAAGGATTGAGGTAACTGTGAAATATTAGATAAAGTGTGTGTGTGTGTGTGTGTGTGTGTGTGTGTATATATTTGTTTAAATAGTGTATTTGACAGTGACTTGTGTATAAAGAGCTTTACTGGAGTCCCTGAACAGACTTTCAGCTTTCCCTGTATGTACATCTTGCACAAACATCAGGAAAGAGCAACTGAATGTGCTGTGGGAGAGATTAAAAGTTTTTCATACATACAAATGATACACTGTTGTCATGAAAAGGGTGATAGAGTTGGCTGTGTTCTGGGAACAAATCTGGGAACTCGGGCAAGTGTAGTATCTGAAATACATTTAACACTTGAAAAAAAACAGTTTATGAGATTCTTTGTGTATTTAAAAAAAAAAAAAAAAAAAAGCATTGCTATATATTAGTGAAGTGAACTTTTCTGGTATATTGATTAAAGTAATTTTCTGCATGCTGTATATGCAGATCAGGGGTATCCTGATGGGACTTACCTCCAGTTTACTGAAAGAGCTTCAAACTTCTCTTGCAAATCTGTGTGGAAATAGCTGGCTGCTTTGTAAAGAAATCTGAGGAAGAAAAGAGTGTATTGATGTATTTTCTTGCAGCAAGCGGAATCATCATCTGTGCATACCTGCTCCAATAGTGGAGAGTAAAAAATGTAGTCATGTATGACAGAGCTTCAAGGGAAATGTTCATGCCTGTATTGGAGTACGTGGTGCCTAGTGTGTAGAGCTCATTTAGCAGTATAGTCTTAGTGGTAATATATTAGGTTTCAGGGAAAGGCAGTTTGGTTGCTCAGCCTGCCTCTGGATGCTTGGTAGGAACCACTGCAGATATGACCCCTTCCAGGGTGATGGAGCTTGGCAGATGATTTGAGCAGCAGAGCTTTGCTATCACCGTGGTATGGCTACTTTACAGTAAAATGTATAGCAATGATGTATAACCAACTTTACTTTTTACAGTGCTTTTCACACCAATCTATCATTGTAACTGAAGGGAAAACCATACCAAGTCATCCAGACTATTCCCTATTACTGCCTTATTCTTTCTTTCTAGCTTTTCCCAAATACTTGCTTTTCAGAGCTAAATGTTTTAGGAAATGAGGTGCTTTTCCACTCTTTTGCTAAAGAAACAAAACTCAGATGATCACCCTGGGCTCACCTAAACAATAGTGGTTCTTTAGTCAGTTGAACTTCTTAGAAGACTGCCCTTCCCCTTAGTTTTCTTCTGTCTTTTCAGATCTCTTGACTCTTGAAAAAGTCTCCTGTCAGGCATCACCACTCAGAAGCTCTGCCATGAGTGATGGACCTGATATGATCTAAAAATGACCAAAGTATTTCTGTGGAAAGATACCATTATGGCCTTATATGCAGCTATGAATCCTCTACCTGTTGCCCGACATTTTCAGTGAAACCTTAGGATGCATAAACATCCTTTATGTACTTAGGATGCATAAAAGTAATTTCACTGTTCCCTAAAACTATACAGAGGTGGCAACTCAATCTAGTGCTGATAAAATTAATGGACTTGCTCTTTAAGCCCTCTAGAGTGCTCTACATTTTATTTGTCACCAGAGACAACCTTTTTGATCACAATCACATCTGCTGGAAGAGTGAGCAAGCTGTAAACTTTGATGGTTGAGCCTCCTTTCAATGTATTCCACAGAGACCTGGTTATCCTGTGTTTTTATCCCAAATAGTTACTCAAACTGATGTACCATCTGCATGAGACCATCCATCTTAAGTGTCTGTTTTTATGTTACGTTAGATTCCATACCCTTCTCAGAAAGACATTTAAGTCCTCGTTTACTTAAGACAAAAAAAAAAAGTGAAGATGTCTAAATTTTTAGAGTCCTCAAGGAGCAGAAATATCATCTTGTCTAGCCATTACCTGGACTAGGCTTTATATTAGGATCTGTTTTACATTAGTTGACAATAGTCGAAGGCCTTAAGTTCATGCTGCTATGCCTAAATCAATTTAAATAGCATGATTTGAGAATGATCCAGTTTGAAAACTCTATGGTGTTCTCTGCAAGAGCTCTATACATATAACTCAGAACCAGTCTTTCAAAATTGTTTACTAAAAGCTCCCAAAATATTTCTTTAACCAGAAATCTCCATCTCGTTTCCATTGGAATGTTTGCACTGATTGATGTGCTGCTGTGAGTGGGAATGTAGAAAACAAGTACTGAATAAGGAAGAGAGATTTTAGCATGAGCAACCATATGTCCTTCTCATATAATCATCTGCTTGGGCTCTGGGTGGAGCCCTAAAAACTATGATACGGAGACGATTTCTGCCCTTGTCTTCAACTCAAGAAGGTAAAATTCCCCCCCGGTGGGCATGTCTTCTAGGAGATAGACAAGAAAGATGTTTGGGAAAGGTTATAGTTATTACTTTAAAGAATGCTACCATGCTTTTTATTTTCTTCTGTTTTGTTCTTTCTTCCCATTGAGTCATGTTTTGGCTTTTCACTTTTAAAATAGGAAATAGTTGCATGGTTGCTTTTGCTATGCCAATCATGTATAGCGTTACTGTGAGAAGCGGGGTGCGTTTTCTGTCTTGTGAACAGCAATGATATGCTCTTACAGCAGTAGGTGCCAATATTTTATGCTTGTAGTCTTTTTGTTATAATTAATTCAACATTAAAAGATTAATAAGACAGTGGAAACGGTGGCTAATTTTTCCAGCTCAAACTAAAGAGGGAATATGGATGGACAGAATGTAATTAAAGAGGCTGGAATTTGGCCAAGACGCTGGCATTGTTATTTTTGCTCTTGCAGAAGTACCACGGGATCTTTAATAGCTCTGAGTGGCCGCAGTTGTATGTCTCTTTTGAAAGATGGATGCTGGTGATCCTCTACTGCCTAGTGAATGCGCTGCTAATGTCTGCCTGGCTGAGAGCTGAGAATACGAGCAGGATGAAGACATTCGTTAAATAGTGAAAGATCAAAATGAATGAATGGCACAACTGAGGACCCCTGCCTTCTCTGGGAAGTGTCTTGTTGCTGCCTTGAGGAAGTGGTGTTCTGATCCACAACTCATTGAAATCAATGGAAAGATTCAAATTGATTTCAAAGGATTTTGGCTCAAGCCCTGAGTTCCATTTTATCTTGCTCTTTGTTCTCCAGCAAGGATTAAAGTAACCAGGGAGGCTTGTATCTGAATACATCTTCCCAAAACATAAAATGTAATTGTCTCTATCTCTTCAAACAGTTGAGCATCAGAGCTGCTGCTTGAGGTCAGGAGAAAAGAGTCTAGACAGGTTCCTGGCCTGGAGCACAGCCTCACTTGAGTTGTGAAGCGAATCAGTTCAGTACACATGGCCCTACAAAATTTTGTTGTTGCGTCTTTTTCAGTGTGTTTTTTTTTTTTTCTTTTCAGTCTGATTTTAAAGGATCTGTGTACTAAAGATGAGCTGTGGCTTTACCTCATTTTTCAGTAGTGCTTCATGAAGCAGTAATGTATTAGAGCAGATACACCTCACACATCCATCCTGTTGTGAGGAGCTGCGTTGCCGTGGTGGTTCGTGCTCGTATTTTTCAAACCACTCTCATACCTTCACCTTGTATTCGGAATGAATTTACAGTACTTTCACCTCTAGGTAATCAAACTACTCTCTGCTACCATTAAAGCTACCTCACAATTTCCATTATATCCACAATATTCAGAAAAAAAGAGCTGCTTAAAGAAATCTGGCTTGTCCAAGGATTCATGTTCTGGTCTAAAATTTACTTGTGTTGGCTTTGAAGTATTTAGAGAGTAGTGGCTTGACTGTGAATCTGGCTATATCACAAAATAAATTTGCATGTTTGGTATCTGTGAGGATATTTCACACACACAAAAAAAGGCAGCTTGCAGTTTCTTGATGTGCAAGTACCAGTTTTATCAAGTACATGATTTACAGATGGCTGATGAGTTGCACAGTTAATGGAGAGGAACCCCAAATGTCTACCTGAGAAATGTTGATCTTTATGGGTACCTGGAATGCAGAAGTTCCACAAATGGTCCTGAACCATGTGTACAGGTGGACTTTGGATCCATCTTCAAAAATATGTAGGCAATTGGCTTTACAGAGGCAGAACTAGAAATCATGTTAAGGAAGGACTTAAAAAGGCTGAAATAATTTAGAAAGATGTCTCTGTCAGCATCTAAACACATTTTTTTCTCTAGAAAAACACAGTTAGACTTTTAAAATGCAATATTTTACCTGATTTTGTGTTGCAGATCTCTCATTAATTTTTTAAATGAGTGACTCCTGTATTTAATGCATTTCTCTCTTGTATTAACAGGGGGGTGCAGTTAACAGTGTATGAGATAGAGGGGCCCTCTCTTACCAGGTTTCTTTTATGTAAAAATTCTTTTGAGAATGTAATGATCTAGGGTTTTTGGTTTTGCCTCTGCTTATGCTCAGCTTTTCTTGTGTTTTGGTATTTTAGTGACTGCAGAGAAATGACCCTTGAAGTTACAGTGTCAGACTGGTAATGAACTGACATCCACGGGAAAAAAAAACATAAACCTTTCCTTTCATTCTCCCATCTTGTTGTGTTTTCTTTTTTTTTTCTTCTCTGTAATTAGACTTGCCACCATCAGGGACAGTCTTAGTTATTAACAGCATCTTGCTCACCTTTGCAGAAGGACAGAAATGGCGAAGCAAAAACATTCCCCTTGGTACCAGTCTGCCGGTCTGGGAGCTGCACAGAAACTGGCTTTCCACACTCACACAGTCACTTTTTTTTCTTGTATTAACCTTTCTATCCTTAGTGACCATCACTTTTTCTTCCCCCTCCCCCCCTTTTTTTTTTTAAATGGAATTCCAGTTCCTTTTTTACTTCTGTGATTTCTCCAAAATGAAGTCATGAAGTTTGAATAGAAAATCACCATCTGAGATTTTGGTTTAGCTGTGGTTGAAACCACAGCAATTCTGCCTTATCTTATTCCTGCCTATAAATAAATAAAATACAAAACCAGAGCTGCTTTTCTGCCTTTAAAAGTTTCCAGCTATTATATCACTTTGATGATGTGGGCAATGACATCACTACGAAGCTTGAAAAGAAAGTGCTGATGTTATTCACGCTTCTGCCAGAGTTACAACCAGTTATTGCTGCCCCTCCAAGTAATTTATTTTCCTAGAGAACTGTGAACTGCTGCTGCAGTAAAATGAGCAGAAATGTTTTTGAAGGAAAAAAAGGACCAATATTTTATTATTCATGCGATTAGGAGGACTAATTCCTGCTGCCGCGGCTCAGACGCCCGGTTGTAGCAGGATGTGCTGCCCGGACTTCAGCTGCCCTTCCAGCCGCCATGCTGTTCCAATAGCTCGATTTGTGCCTTGGCCTTCGCCTCCGCAACCGCCGTGGCCGAGCGCTCGGGCTCGCGGAGGGCCGCGGGGAGCGAGCTGCGGTGGCAAGTCCCGCGTTTGATGTTATTGGTAAACCCACCGGCCAGCCTTAAGCAAGTCAGAAACGTTTACTCCGTTGGTGGTTTTCACGCGCTGATCTGGCCGTGCGGGAGAACCGCCGCGTTCCCTGGGCGCTGCCGGCGAGGCGCCCTCAGCATGGGGCCGCTCGCCCCGAGGCGCGCGGCAAGGTCGGCCCTCGCTGTGGAGCGGAGCCGTCCCCCGGCCCGCGGGCACCGCGAGGAACGCAGGCTGTCGCGCACTCCGGTGTGTTTGCGGAGAGGTGGCGCACGACTAGAAACAGTTATTTTAAATGTGAGCTGACCAGCGCGGAGCTGGAGAGATTGGATTGTACACATTTATAAATGACCATCTTCATCAGACATCCAGCCAAGGGTGTATTACCAAGCCAGCTGCCTGAAAGCCTTTTGTGGTAAATCAGAGAATTAAGAGTCAGTATCGTTTAGACCTTTCCTCACCAGGAAGGTGGAGGTTTCACAGTGTCTAGAAAGCTCACATACCCTTGTTTGCAAGAAACAAAAAGTGAACATACCCTCTGGACTCCACATAATGTTCTCCTGCTCAGAAGAGGGCTTACTAATACAGAAGGAAGCAGGACACATGATAAATACACTTCTCAAATGAAACCTTTTGTCTTTATTCCCTAATATTTCTCATAAGGATACCATCAGGTCCCTCCATCACCTTTTTCAGGGTTGTTTTTTTTCCCTAACGACCCATCTCTCTCTGTAAGTCATTATCTAAAACAAAGTTTACACTTCTGATGTGCACACAGGGATGCTATTCAATGTCTGATATTCTTCATGACCATTTCTTCACTTTATCTCATTTTAGAATAATGATGAAAGGAGCTTTGGTCCCCCGCTGCTCACTCTGCCCTTCTCTGAGCTTGCTTTCCTCAGCCTTTAGAAAAACCAGCCCCCAAACCCTGTTTGAAATAAAGCATGCGTATTCCTTGGATCATGTGCTCAATTCTGGAGACAAGAGGTGTGCAAAGGTGTCCATATTCTGTTTAGATGTCATCTCCATGTGGCTGGGGCATGATTTAGACTAGACTCAGAGGTCTTCAGTGTAATGTGCAGCTGTGGAGCCCTCAAAGGAGCTTTGTGGAAAACTACTCTGGTCAGAGCCCCCCAAATCTCTTCTAGGTCAGCTGTAAATTACCTTACGGTAAGTTCCCTTTACTGGAAAGTTCAACAGGCTCATTTAAATCACCTCCTGCCTTTTTCTACAGCTGGAGTGGCACAGAGGCAATGTGCGGGGAAGGAGGGAGAGGAGAAATTGTTAAGCTTCATGGTCTGTGTTTATAATTTATAGAATATTTTTGTTTGTTTAGTAAGATATGATTAACTTTTTTCTTAAGATTATTGCTATTCTGTCATATCACATTTGTCCAAAATTGCATGAAACAGTTTGAGGGTAATCATGACACTCCTAGAGCCTTTAGGTGCTGCTTCTTTGGTGCTGAAGTGTGTTCCACTGGTCAGATATCAAAAGTCTGAGCCTGGTCACTTTGTGCATCATGGTAACATGCACATTTATTGGACTTTAATGTTTGTCAGATAGTTGGGCTTTGAATTTAGGACAGAATTATGTCTGCTTCCCATCTTCTAAAGGGATGCCTTTTAATTAGAAGCCATATAACATTTCCCACACACTCTGATCATGGTAGCTTGAGGTATCACGGCAAAGAAACTCTCTTGTAGTGCTATTGTATACACATCAATCACTTGGTCTTGTATCTATTTCCTCCTGTGTCTCAGAAGCAGGAGGACATGACTGGAGTGTCACACTATTCTGGCTTTATTTTCTTTTCCTCCCACTGCAATCTTCATGAGAATAAATAAAAGATGAGAGGAAGGGGGAAAAACAGAAGAAGGAAGGTTTCTTTGTCATTTAAACTTCATCAAATTGGAGTCGCCAACTCCAAATTGGAGAGATCTTGAGACTAGTCCTCTTTGGCAACACTGCTTGTCTCCAGACTCACACAATGAAATCACTGCTGCTCTGTTGTCTTCTGAAAAAGCAGTGTTTCTGCAAAACCTCCTTTCCCTCAGTTCCATCTCCCTTGTTTTCCATACAAATCAGTACAAGTGATGTTCCTTTTTCTACTAATCCCTTATGACCCATGGCGAACCTGTGGACTCACTTCTAAGGAGGTTCTAGGAAGTCAGAAGAGAAGAACAAAAAAACAACTTAGGAGTTTTAAAGAGCTAATGGATGACAGTTAAATAATAGGACAATTTCTGCAGGAATGCGGAGCGCACATTCACAAATGTATGATTAAAACAGTAAGGAGTATTTATCCATTTATTTCCCAAGGAAAGTGGTATTAGGTCTTAATTTTAATAATGAAAATCATATTTTTGAGATAAAAAGGAAGACTGTATTGTCATGGCCAATACTACATTAAGAAATTGGAGGAGGAGTGGACTAGCTGACCTAATGGGCGCTCTCTGTCTCTAATGACTACTGAGGTTCTCAGTACCTGCCCTTGTGTTTTGCAGATGTTCTTGCCGGGCCAATTTAATCCACTGAGTTGCTTCAAAGATGAGTTTAGCCCAAGATCTTTAACTATTTACTCATGAGCTACGCCTAAAAATCTAAAGTATATGTCTGAAGCAGTATAGATATGTGTGCATATATATATATGTATATATTTTAAATCAAAATGGTGCTTATTTTCTGCAGGCTATGTGAGCTTAGAACTTTTAAAGGATCTTTAAAGGTAATATATAGGTCATCTCCTATGCAAGAGCACTTTGGCATGGTTTGTAGCTATCGTTGTCTTGGCACATATCCCAATTCCCTTCTCCTGATCTTTTTGACTTCTCTTACTCTGGGGAATGCATACTGAGTTATCAATACTGAACTGAGTGTTTTCAGGAAAGAGAAAGTGCCTTCAAAGAGTGAAGTAAGGGTACGAAATATGCTATTTTTACACCAAAAATATTTGATGTCCAGTCTATCCTCACTGAACCTGGTGTTTTTAATCGCTGAGGAGTCCTGTTCTTAAACCATTAAACAGTGTTCAGTAAAATATAGCTGAAATAGGACCTGGGTGTGCTTTAGTGATCAGAACAGATGACCTGGAAATGAGACTTTTGGATTCTGTTCTTGTTCTACCAATCTGAAATCTCTCTCGCCTTGGTTTGTGTCTGTGAAGTATGTAAACCCAATGTGGCTTTTTCACACAGCTGTTGTGAAACTTGATCAATGCAGTAATGATATGTTATTTAGCTTTATTTTACTAGCCCTGATAACTCAGCATCAGGAGAAACAGTTAAAATTATTGTACTTACTTTGTTCTGTTATTTTGTAGTGTATTTTTTTCAGAATTTAATTGCCTACTTCCTTTTCCCAGTCTTGATCCTATCTCTGCTCCTCCTTGTGCCTGAAACAGTTTCCTTCTCTTTTTTAAGCTGTTCACTTGTTCACTTACTACTGCTATATAAATTTTCCCTTAAGCCCTTCCTTTTCTATTTAGCTTATGATGGACTCCCTTTGAAAAGCATTTTGTGCTATTGTGCGTTAACTTAAATTGTATTTTACATAAAAGGTACAGCAGAAAATAGAGGGGAGGGTGGGAGATGATGCATTAGTGTGTGGGCTGAAAGATGGAACAAAGGGTTGTTTTTTAATTCATGCTGAAAATAGAAAATAAGATACTTGCTACACTTCTGTGCGTGTCAACAAAACTATGACTTTACTCGCAGAATAAAAAGAGGTATGCAAACTCTCTTTAAGCTACTGAGATACGATAAGTTAAGAATCTAACCATGTCATTTGCTGATAAAAATAATCCAAGGCTTCTTTTTAAACACTTGTTATAATGTTGGACAATGTGAGCAAAAGAAAATAATTTGCATTATGAAAAACTTCTGTAAATATATCTGCTGAATTGCAATGTGCAGCTCCAGCAGGATATTTCTCGGAGAGATTTTGTTTAAAACATTTATGGGAGGCATATATTACAGTATATCATTTACTGGCTGGAAGCCATGCAATATGTGTCTTAACAAAAAAAAAAATTACCTTGTAATATGAGCCCCTCCAAGGCATAATTATATAATAAAGTTCTTATTGGGAAAACTGGAAGAAGGCCAAGCCTTGTCCAAATATAGTGAGTGTCAGAGCCAAATTTATTATCCTTAGCTATTAACAGGAGAAGGCAGGTTTTGTTTACCAAGCCTAATTCTCTCCTAATTACAGCCACTATAAAATAATTACTATCCATGGGATAACAACACAAGACAGAGTGACTAACAGAAGAAACTGCAGGGGTTAGAAAACAGAGTGCAATTCTGTGTCATTTTGAACAGCTTGTGTACTGCCATGAACAAATTAACGGACTTCATTAAGGAATTATGTTTTAAGAGTGGCTTTGCAGTGGAACAGTAAAGCAATTAATGCATCTTATTTGGTCCTAGATCTGAGTTCTAGTGCAGTTTGAGACAGCACCTTAATTCTTTCTTTTTTTTTTTTTTTTTCTCCTGATGCATCAGGACTAATAGGATGCAACGACATTACTGAACAAGATAGGTAATGAGTACATAGAAAAGACTGTATTTTGGACAAAGGATGTGCAGGCCTTGTTAACTCAAAATGTGTTTTTGAGTGCATTCTTACTAGCCTACCGTTAATCAAATAAAAAACAGAGCAAACTGTGCTGTAAAATAATCTGCATATCCATTTATATATTTCTATTACATTTCAGATAACTCACAGTACTAAATAAATGTATATATAAAACCTGTGTTTGTGTATGAGCAAGAAACATAGGTTCTTGCCAGAAGGGAATATTTTCCAGTTGAAACGCATTATTTCATTAAATTCACGATGTTTCTGTTCTTCTCACTTTTCCTGGTCTCTTCCATCTTGTCACACATCCATGATGTGCACAACAGACTGGGGCTAGGTTTTTGCACAATTAGAGTGTATGTAGCAAAATCAACCTGTACACAACATATTCACAGTGGAAGAGGTTAGAGTTCAAGCTGTCTTCTCTCTGTAGAGGACACTTCACCCTATAGCAGGGCAAACTCCCTTATTTCAGTGACTTAGTGGGAACTGGCAAACTCAACACGCTTGGGAGTCTGTTTTAGATACTAGTTTTAATAGGCCTCCAGATGGCCACATGAAAGCCAAAGGATTATTATAGCAGCCCCCAGCCGTGCCATTATAGATAAAGGTATATGAGAGTTTCCTTTACAAACCCCCTTTTTGAGGGTTTTATAACTCCATTATAAAAATTCTCTTAGCACCAGAAGTCAATATAAAGTTCTCAGCCCACACAATACGTTTTAGTTTTCTTTTATCAAGAATGTATATCAGTTTAGTCTCTCTTTTTTTTTTTTTTTTTATTTACTGTGTGCACAACATTGATTTAGATTACCTTAATGGGTGTTTTTTGTCACAATGTAAAAAAAAAGTTAATCATGAAAGTCAAATGTACGTGTGCAGACACTCAGTTGGGGTGAATCAGCTCACTGTCTTTTGAGTTCAGCCAAGTGACTCATTTATATCCATTAAGCCTCCTATCCTTCAGTTATTAATCTGATTGTAAATGCAAGAGCAAGAACATATGAAACCAAAGCTAAGGCCAGAAACTAAAGTGATGGAAATGTTGTTGGACATTTTAATGTGAACATCAGATTAGTTAACATCCAAGAGTAGCTGGACGTACAAAACCAAATCCTTCTCTGTATACATCCATAAATAGTGGTCAGGATTTTTGCATAAAATCCATATTAGTTAACATATTAGTAGCAGAAACAGAATGCTGCTTAACCTATGGCAGAGCTGATTGTAATAGTGCATTTATATGGGTCTCTGTGTTTTTTTTTTTTTTTTCTCTATTCACTTACTTCCCTGGGTTCTAATATCACAGTGGCAGTATTAGAAATATTTATTTGAATGTTTCAAACAAAGCCTCAAAATTGATTTGTAAAATAAGCTTAAACAGTAAACAGGACTCCCTTAAAGAGAAGGGGGGTGGGAGGATACTGCAAAATGCTGCAATCAGATGACTTGTTTCTCTGTATGACCATAAAAAACAGCTGAATATTGTGTATTTTTAATAGCGCAACCAATGATTTCTTGTAATTAGACAAATTCTGGTAATGTTCTGGACTGGAGGCAAGGAGGGGTAGAATGTGCACAGCGAACCTGACTAAAGTTTAAAGAAACTTCCAGGTATAGAATGACTAACTGATTTTGTTCCCTGGTTTTCACACAGACTTTCAAATACTAAAACAGAAGATGACTTATTACAACGTGAGCCTTATCTTCTCTCCACACATCGCATCCTTTCCGCTCCTACTTGGGAGTTCTCGTTGCAGAGACCAGTCCTGTAGGTTGGCGTTGAGCAGCAGAGAGTGCCATTGTAAGGTATTGTGTCAATAATTCTACATATTTATGAGGCCAGATTATGAATTGATATGATCTATCATAATGGCTCTGCCATGTCAATGCCTGCATATTAACTGCTCCATTACAGGATGATCCTGTGTCAATCACAGGTTTTCAAGAGTACAGAATCAGCGTTAAGTTTTGGTCATTTATCTTCAATTGTATTAAAAATGAAAGGCGAACATGTTTACTGCATATTAAATTACGCTTCTAAATAATAGTAAGAGAAATGAAGACACTGGACATAACAGCTTTTATGGATTTGGATGTTCACAGTGAAGCAGTGTTTTTATTTGTTTGTAAAAGATTATTATAATTTACACCCATTTTAGGAATATTTTAATGATGCTGGAAGGTATTGCATTTCCACATCATTTTATCATGTAAAATTAAAAGCCCTACAGAGAACTAAAGCTTAAATATTATAATAAAATACAACACTTACAAATGAAATTATATCTAATTTTACTTTAGATATGTGTCCCATATCTTCCTAATGATTTCCTGAAGACCTCTGAGTTTATAAGTAGTGCATTTGAATGGGATACATGTCTTCAAATATTGCAGAAAATTCAAGTGTGAGATGTCACGTACTGTAGCAAATTTGCTACAATACCTAGGCACAAAAGGGTGAGTTAAGGATGGACTGTCAGCATGCAGGTCGTGACCTGCAATGGAAGTAATGTACAGATCTAGAGCGCTAATGAGGGAAACAATGACTTCCACAATAATGATGCGCAATGCTGTATAACATCCCATGTATTCTTGTACAGCCTGTAAATGTCACAGGCCTCAACTGGAAATCAGAATTTCCTTGCTTTTGATGGCTTGTGTTAAGATGTTGGGGATGTTTTGTAGCTATAGCTGTTGCTGTATTTTATGTATAAGCCGCTCGAGGAAGCTCTCACCGTCCTGAAGCCGTGCCTCGGACGTTGCTCTCACAGTGAAGTACTTTTTGGTTTTGCATAAGTTTCAGTGGACATAAAATAGGTCAGGGCTCTAATTGTAGAAATTACATCAAGTGTACAGTGTTTGTGTTCTGGAAAGGATTTCACATGTACTTTAACAAGCATAATTGTCATTATTATCTGAGTCAGATCTTTACGTGGATGTTGTGTTCTTGGAGGCGTTATATTGGCTTCAGGATAATCTGTTATTTAGAAATGTAGTTCTACTCAGTTGTAAAATGTGATTATCTTCTGCCTAGAATTAAAGACACTTCAGTATCCAGGCTACTTCAGTTTTTCTCAGTAATGCTTAGAAAACAGCAAAGATGTGGCAAATGTGACAAACATCCATACGTTACTTTTCTGATTCCTATATTCATTTTGCTCTAAACTGGAGCAGAACCTGGAAGTTTTGTATGAGCCAAGTAGGCATCCATAGTATTCTGTATCTATATTTATGGTGCACTAAGAGACATTTCAGAAAGTGTTCTCGTTTCTCCAGGAATCTTCATTTCCAACCACTATTTACAAACTAAGATGAACAAACCTTTATTTTAAAAGCTTTGGTAGGTAACAACATGCCCCAGTTACAGTTTCAGGTTCCCAGTATGGTTGCTGGAAATTCAGTATGCCATTAGTGAACATATTCTTGTTCTATATTACTTTGATTTATTTTAAAATATCTTATTTAACTCAATCAATGGTCAAAATCATGCAGAAGAGCTGCAAAAGTCCGTAGGTGAAATCATCAGCATTACCACCTTACCTGAGCTACAGCTACACAGCACAGGCACCATTGTGTCAGACTACAATTGACAGTCTGTTAAGGGATACTAAAAAACAGAGCTGGAAATAGAAATGGAACTAACTTTCAGCTTTATCAAGTGTGATGCTTCAAGGTCAGAATGAAATTCAGTGATGGGGCAGCACAAAGATGCTTGCACGGCAGGTGCCCTGGTCAATCTATAAACTCAGAGGCCATCAGTCTCTGCTTGTGCCAGCCTGCATTTTAATCAGAAGGAAAAATATGTGGCACAGTTAAGTGTGTTTAGTGGTTTCCAATCAAGCAAGTCCCAAAAATGTTTTAGCAGGCGGGTTTAAGGCACATTGGGGATATATGAAATCTTAACTACACAGGTATTCCCAAAGGAAAATTTATTTAAAATTGACTAGTATCTCATGTTAGGCATTCCCTCTCCAAACAACTGACAAAGTTCATTCTAGTAACAAGCTCAGATCATCGCTCTGCACCTCCATTTTCATTTTGTCCTACTCTGTCTCACAGGATGGTGTGATGACTGAAAAGGCAGCATCCATGGTAAAAATTGTTAGCTGCATCTGTGGCCTTCCCTTCCTTTTTTAATTTCTTTGTTAGCACCATGTGCTCCTTTGCCTTGACAGATCCAGTAAGATTTGAACTCAGAAGTGTGTTTTATGTGGTCTGTTTCAGGGACATTTGAGAATGGTAGTGCTGGGTCTTACCTAGTTGACAAACATAAAACAGTGACTGAAAAGAGAAGCTGTTGGAAGAGACACAAAAGCAGAGGGATGCCTAGAACTAGAGAGAACTTTTTTTGTGTGTGCGGACAGAAATAAAAATAATAATTGTTTGTTTCATGAGCCCATTATTATTATTATTATTTTAAATAACAGGGAAAGGGTTAATTCAACTGAATTTCTGTTTAATTGTGATCAAATCCAAATTTGAATCCAGAGAAGTATGAATGTACAGTGCAAAAGATCTCACTGTGATCCTGCTCTGGAGCATGATGACTTAAAGAGCTTAGTGCTCAGCCGGTTCTTTCCCCTGAAGCAGTGTGGTGTTCGCTCCTGCAGAAGGTGAAGAGCTTCTCCAGCTGTTTTATTCTTTTCCTTCCTTCCCATTATGTCCCCTTGCATCCTTCCTCGCCTTTCTCCTGGCTGTAAGATATGGGAGTATTAGTATCCCTTATGCATAATAAATAATATACAAATGATGCACATATAAATAATACACAAAGTTACTGATTAGTGCCTGCGTGGCATGGTAGAAATATCCACAAAATACTGGATTTAGCATGATGGCACTGCACAGACGATTGAACACGTTGCATGTTTTAATTTTTCTGAACGTGCCTCGTCTATGACTATGCAGTAAATTCAGTGTGTCCTGAACACATGGATGTTAACCTGTTTCTTCAGTATGTTACTTTACTGGGCATGTTAGCAAAATGGCTTATATATGCTCTGTAGCCATACATAGCTGGGGTTTTCAGATATGCCTCAGCCCAGCCCGAGGTAAGACAACTGCTCTTTTAGCAAGGCTGAAGGGCATACAGATAAAAATCCTAAGCATGCTTTCAAAGTCTCAGACTTTGACCAGAGAAGATTTCCAGACAGAAAACGAGGACATATCCATGTCTTAATCTGCCCTAATCTCCAAATAGGCATTTCTCAGCAGGATGTTAAAAGCATAATGGCTTCCTCGGAAGCCAAACAGCTAAGCTTGCTGGACAGGAACTTTCCTCTCAGTTGCATAGCAAGGCTTTCTGCTCTCATATGTTTTCACTGTGAAATATATGTAAAACGTGTAAGTCATGGCTGTTGTCTGCCTGTTGAGTACCACCAGTATCATCTGCTATATTTCACACTAAGAGTTTGGTTGTAAGGACTCATTTTCACTGATGAATTTATTAGTATCCTGGCATACCTGGAAAAATGTACCAAAAATGTTGTACAACAATTTTATGATTGTAAGAAAGAGAAGGAACTGGGATTCAGTAATATACCCTTGCCTCTGGAGTTTTAAAGGCATGGGGCAGTGATGATCCTAAGTCCCATTTCCTGATGGTCCTACCTTTTACTCCGTGTAGACTCCTCATTATACTTTTGCCTCTCTTTACAATTGGATTGATATTTTACTTTAATGACACGGAAATGATAAAGCTGTTGCATACCTATGATAACAAATATTATTGTAGCAATGAGCAAGGGAGCTATCTGCAAGTATTGCGTGATGATTTTTCTTAATTTCTGCTTTCTGCCTTACCAGAAGACAGTCTGTTTTCTCTTTTTCTCTGTTACGCGATATGTAGTCGCAACTTATTAACAGAGCTCATTAATGAATACACATTGTCTCCGAAGCAAGCAAGCTTTTACAAGGAGCTTTCCTGAGACTGTGTTCTTCAAATTTGTTTGAGGCTGTTTGAAACCAAGTCAAGGGAGAAATGGAGATGCGTGAATTAAAAAGAAAAAGAAAAAAAAGCTTCAGCAGTGGTAATGCTAAAGGTAATGCTAAAATGAGTAGTAGGAGCAGCAGCAAAACCTCTGCAAAACCCGCTCATCCCAAGAGGTCTTGAACCACTGTCCTTCTAAACTGTCTGCTGTAGCACAATATACAACCGCAAGCCGAGCCCCCAGCACAATAAATGAGAATTTCTGAGGGCTGCTGAGCACTGTGCACATTTTGCTGGAGGATCAGGATGTAGTTTGTTAGCACAGGTGTTCTTGTAATTGTGATTCATTGGGGTAAACTCACAGTGCTCAATGGCCCTCTTACGCTTCCGTCTCTCCCGTGGATGTATTGCTCTGATCAGGACTGACCTGCAGCACCGGCGCTAACAAGTAGGCCCAAACAGATGGGCCTGCATGGAATATGCTCTGCGCTTATTCGAAAGGTTAAGCCACAGCCCTATAAAATATTAAAGGGGAAATTTTTGAAAGTGCCCAAGACTTTTAGAGCACAAATTGCAAAGACTTTCTGGTGATCATCAACTCCAGATTCTGCATGTACTTTTTAAAAATCTCTCCCTTAGCTGCTCAAACCTAATTGTCTGTGTAGATGCAATTCATCCCAGTCTCATAGAAACCCTTTTACAAAAACCTTAGACTTTGTACTAAATTTCCAGCTTTTTATTGTATTAGCATTTTGATGAAAAATCTCCTTTTTTTACAAAATATATTTTCCTGCAAGAGACTGTTGGGGTAAACAGATTTTCTCAGGGAAATCCAAAGGACTTCTCTTCATCTGCTTGCTTGGATATTTTTTATCAATTATATTTTCTGCCTTGAGGCAAAAAGTTCCAAGTTATCCAAAAGATTTTTTTTTTCCTCAAAATTCCCTTCCCCAAAATAGCCCCTTTTTACTTTTCTTGAGCTTGAATTTAAACCATTTTAAAAATATGATTATTCATACAAGTATACACACACACACACACACACACACACACACACACACACACACACACACACACTCATATGCTGTTACACCCAAAGGTACACACACATGCCTAAACACAAATACACAAAAACTTCCCAAAGTGGCTTTTCTTTTCCAAGCCACTCCTAGTTGTGTGACCGCCCTCTGCACGGAGGGAGGGCCGGCATCACTGGTGCTCCAGCTGGGGTCTGAGCATCACAAGAGCCAGGGAACGTCAGCGCTCCTCGATGAGACCTGACCGTGCTCCTGGTAACCCACGATGAGTGCGACCCGTGGTACCCCCAGCTGCAAGGTCCGTGGTGAGGCCCCCGTGGGGCAAACACTGCGTGTTAGCCGCATTCTGCCTTGCTCATGAGGGTATTTTGAACGCTGTCCCATGCCTTGGTAACACTGTTTAGAATTTATATTGTGCTCTTCTGTAAACTTTCTCTACAGATCTATGATGTGTACGTACCAATCTCCTTCCAGTCATGCCACAAACCATCAGCTTGTCAAAATGCAGTCCTTGGCAATTAACTGCTTCTTAGAAGAGCACGATTATAGATGGATGTGTACTTATGACAATGAGCACGTCTCATTTCTGTGCTTTGAAAGGACTGACTCATAGCTCTATATAAAACATGTATAACGTCCTGTGTTTTTAAATGCTGCTTTAGTCCATACAGTAGACCAGTAAGAAAAGTGATTCATTGTGAAACAGTTGCAAGTAAAGAAATAACCTTTGAGGATTCAATAATTGTGTCCATTTTCCCATCCTCAATGTTATAAAATAATAAAATGCTAATAGATGCAAATTATGCATGATCTTTGATGCATACTAAAAAGGGATTATTTAAAAAAATGAGGTACCTTTAGTTAGTGGTCACCAGTGGTCACTGCATTGTTATCTTCTGTTTATACCCAGCATCTGTAATGTTCAGTCTCATCTTTTTGGATAGTGTATTTACCTGTCTATTAACTGACAGGCTAAGCAAATATGAGTTCCTGATGGGTTAAAAAAAAAAAAAAAAACTTGAATTCAAATAAATTCCACAAGGAAATCTTGGGAAGAGAAAACAAACATTGCCCCCAATAGGACAGTCACTGTGACTTGAAGAGAAGAAAATTGAAATACATGAAAAATCAATGAGGTAATAATTAAATTGTGGAGCCCACAGTACAGTGGCCAAAGCTCAGCATGCATTTGTTAATGTATACTGGGAACTGGGGTAATCAGCAGCTAAAGGAGAGCAAAGAGTGTCTGTCATCCTGCAGCTAATTTCATGATCAGACTCTTTAAAAACACATACCTGCTACAGCGATATTTATAGGAGGTTAAAGATACAAATTAAAGTCTGGGGGACTATGCATTCCTGATTACCCGGCGTTCTTAAATCAGCGCCTTCCTCGTTCTCACACCTGGGCCTCAGCTGCGGTGTAGCTGTCATTTACGCTATCCGTGGCGCAGGATTGATGACAGTCATTCACTGATGAAGCTGTATACATCATTTCTGTCCAGGCTGCACTGGCCAGATGGACCCTGACCATCCATCGCCTGTCAGGGACGCATCTGTTCACACTCCTGCTAGGGGTACTAACAAGTCATTGGCTTTCCAAAAGGACAGTGTCAGCTGGATGGGACATAACATAAAAACTGGTCGTGGTAGTGTTCTTTTTTTTAATAAGGATGCTAGAGCAGCTTTTTAAGTGTGAAACTATGATTTTCTTTATAAAAACTTTATAAAACAAGTTGCAAAAACCCTTCATGTCTGGCAAATATTTCTGGTACATGTTTGTTTCTTCAGACAGAGAGACAGACTGCTGGTCTAAGGATTCATTAGACACGACTGCATGGCGATCTATTGTTTCTCTCCAAAAATAGAAATATATGCAGATTCTAATGTGGACCTTACATTGTGTATGAATAATCTTGATGTGGAATATCTTTGATATGGATTAAACTTTCTATCTCAGTGAAACAAAGGAATAGTGAGGAATATTTTACAGTTGAATCTGCAGTGCAACCCTAACCAGTCAGTAAGATAAAAACAAGCTTCTGAAATGATTGTGTTTAGCAGCAGGCCTTATTCACCCCTACAAAAGTGGCTTTTGCTAGAGGTACAAAAAAGTTAAAATGTTGTTCTAGGGCAGAGGCTGTAAAGAGACATTCACAATTCAAATACATTCCTTGACTGTCTTAGAGCTAATATGCCCATGAGTCACATATTATGTTTGTTTTCACACCCCAGAAAACAAAACTATTTTACTGTTTACTACATGAGAATGCTGTAGGGTGTTAGCTCTCCGAAGTGGCATTGAAGTGGAGCAGGAAAGATGTTCCTGTACTGAGCGGAGAGTGAAAGGAGAGGCAGCTCCAGGCCTGACGCCAGGGGCTCGCGCCTCCCCAGCACCCCGTGCTGCTCTTGGAGGAAACGTCCTTGCTTGGCGCCTAGAAAAATGTCCAAAACCCGTTAGGTATCTTTTTTTTTTTTTTTTCCCTCCATATTTTTTGTCCTGAGTTTAACAATAAAACTCGTGTGTGGCTTGTTTATGTCTCTGAGTGCCACTGGGTTTGTTACATGTAAAGTCTTGGTGGAAATGCACAGTCTGGGCCTCCTGGGCAGTGGTAAAACTCTCCAAGCAGGCAACCCAGGGCAGCAGGGGAAGGAAAGCAGTGAGATTCTTAAACTGTCTGTAAAGTATTTCTTCCCATAGTTTTGCAGTTAAAGGATATGTTTGGTTTGTGTTTCTGACTTGTTCAATGCGTTTTGGGAGCCGGCGGTCTCTCTGTGGCTCATAGTTACCTTGTTCAGCTCTGAAAGGTTGCCTTGCTAAGAATGAGCAATGTGGTATTAAATCCTGTTTTAGAAATAAGGTATGATCAGCATGGAAACATCCTGATCCGACCTATGGCTTAAACAGTGGCTTGAGAACAAGATCCTTGTTATGCAGGACAGTAGCAAGAATCACAAAATAGAGGCTCCTCCACAGGGGAGAGACTATTCCTGGCTACCGTGGCTTAGTGATACCTCAAGACTTCAACAAGAAGGTCTCTGCGGAGGCCGTTCTGGGAGTAGTAGAGCGCTGGATGCCTCCCTAGCAGATGCTACTCAGCAGTTTGGGCACTCACCAAGAAAAAGACAAGGAGATAAGGATGCTTGAGCACTCCAGTATTTCTTCTGCTCACCTATGAAAATATTTTTTTCTTCCATATTTTGTTTCTTTTTTGTTTCTCTCTTCCAGCCTCACCACACCCCTGTAGAAACCATGTGGGAAGATCAAACCTTTTCCACAGGAGATGAAAGTTAAAAGTATGCAGTATTGTCTCTAGTTAGTACACTGATACTTTCCTAGAAACTAGTAATAAGCCACCATTTATCTCTTAAAGTTGCCCGTACATTTTACTATCACTGGCCAAAATGACTATTGATTTTAATGTTAGCTATCACCAAACTACCAAAGCCATCTTCACTATTTTGGCTTTATTTTGCTTTGTTTGGCTTTTATTTATCTGGAGATTAGTTTTTTTTGGATATGATGAGTTACCTTTTTCTGGTCAGATGTATTTCTCCATAAATGAAACTAAAAGAGCAAGCAAATCTACTGAAGGCAAAATATGGAGGTTTTTTAAATCCACAGAATTGCATTTTAATGTTGATTGGATATTTTGAATTAAAATACTAACATATTTTGAATTAAAAAGAAAGGTTTTTTTTAGGATAATCTTGTTCTGTCTAAGTTACAAACATAATTACAAGGCAGAGGAAATAGTAGCTGGTGAATTGTCCTTGATGGGTGCTTGTAAGAGGGAATATGACTTCAATAAATTAACCAGTCTCTGTTTCTCAAATAGTGCTGGATGGGCTATAATTCTAGCACGGCCAACGTGTCAGGTACAGTTTTTGAATGCATGGAATACATAGGTTAAAGAAGGGTTAAATAGAGCAAGGACTGCAGATCATAGCGTAAGTTAGACAAAGGCCATCAAAACCAAACCAGGCATAAAACTCCAGCAGCTCTGGAGTATAAAAGGACAGCGGCTGGATGCTGGGCTTGCTCTGTGGCAGCAGGCTGCTCATACTTTGCAGTTCTGTGGGTTGTTTTCTGCAATATCCTGAACTACCGCAAAATCACATTAGAGAGACCATAGTGGTAGCAAATTCACAAAGCTTGCAAAGCATGTATTGATATTTAATGAGGCTGCTTTTTACAAAGCTGATACTGTGACATTTTATACAAATAATCTGAGGCCTCGATTTGTGTGTGTGTGTGTGTGTTAAAATTCTTGGAGACATGCTTAAGGAATTTATTGTTTCTGAATAACAGACTCAATATATTACTGTTTGGTGATCACTGGCAGCATACCATGAACCGCAGTGTTACTGGAATCCTTTAAGATTTCTCCTTCAGAAGGACATTATGACCTTGTACATTTAGAGCCAGAATATGAGTTCTGATTAAATTCTTTGGGGTACCAAGAAATTGCAAAAGAGGCCAAGGCCATTTAATGACCTCATGTAGATTTGAGATAAGTGAATTGACTGTTGATGAGTGGCCAAAAAAAAAAGAAATATAAATTATATATTTTGTTTCAGCAGATTTTATTGTTTGTTTGGAATGGTCCTCTTGTTTCATCCTCTTTGCTGTGTTACCATTTCATGCATTTAGAATAATGTTTCAGTACTGAAAAAAAACCTTTTTTATATACTTCTTCTTTCTGTTGCGTTTTATAAGAAACTTTGCTAATATTGTGGCGACATGTTGTTTTTGTTGAAGTTTACAACCTGCATTATTACAGCAACTGAATTCTGAAAAGCTTTAATAATTTAGGAGGATAATCTGTGCCAAGAAGATTTCAATTAAAAGAGAAACTAAGATACAAAAAGGAAACGTAAACAAATAAGTACACTTGATTAGAATAGATTATATATATACACTTTTAATATAGTTTCTAAAATTATGTGTGTAATAAAGTATGTATATAATAAACACATAAATATAAATATATGCATATAAGAACTGTATACAAACATATCTGCAGACAAATAGAAGTCACTGCCTTGCTAGAGAAGGACCACTAAAGAGTCTGATCATAAGCCAAGTATTTTAATATAGATCTTGAAATGAGTGACACACAGGAGTTAAAGGAAGTGTGCTGATGCAGGACAAAAACAGTGGGTACAATGGCACTGAGTGGGAAGGTTGAAAGAAAAAAGAAAAAAACCCACATGTCAGCTCTTTCATGGCACTAAAATATGATGCTAATCATGTATTGAAAATGCTGTGATATCATATATGTTTAAATGCTAATAGCTTAAACTCCACTTTGTGGAACTAGCTGTAGGAGAAAGACAATTAAGAAGGATTTTTGCACTTATTTTAATTTATCTAATACAATAGAGAAAGAATAAATTCTGCAGGCTAAATTCACACTTATGTCCAATAGCCAAGAAATAAAAGCAAATTCTTGGCCATATTTCAAATTCCTGCTTGATTATATGTCCATCAAAGAGCAGCTCCTACACCATGTGTAAGAGCCTATGTGCTGTATTTTAACATCAGAAAGGCAGAATACCATGTGGAGCATGTACCCACCGAGCCACATAGAAGATCCACAGGATACAGAAGGGCACATGTGTGAAAGTGAAAAAGATCAAAACAGCATCTCAAATACCATATATCTTCGTTCTGAAGCCCCTATCAATTAGTAACAGTTCATTTTTAACAGCCGCAGCCTTACCATGCACACCACAAAGCTGCAGCTTCTGAATTCCCGCATCGACAATGATTGTTGATTGTCTGAGCAGATTTACCTCGGGAATGATAATTTTGCAGTATTTCTGAGAATGTGGGTAGTTCATTCTCAGATTAGACACTGAACTCTAGGTTATGAAATTCTCCCTGTGGAAACCAGGTGAGGTTTGGTCATTATTTTCACAAGACTTTGTCAAGAATAACCCAGATTGCTGGTTGGTGGTAGTCTTAGTAGTGGAATCCTACCTTCAGAGGAAGTATTAACAAAACAATAACAGACCAGCAGTTCTGTTGGCTTCTAAATGTAATATAATGTTGAGACTTAAGAAGTTGATGTCCTGCACAACTAGGATGTTAATCTATATCAAATATAGAGTTTATGTTGCATGTTTTGGGGGTTAAAACATAAATCTGGACTTCCTTGAAAGCAAACTATAATCTGTAGTCTATATACCAGGGTCAGGTAAAGTTTTTGACATTTCATTCAAGGGTCAATAGTAAGAGCCATCAAAGCTCTGAGATATCAGCTGGTCTCAGTTTCTGACTTTTACCTGGGAACTAACAGTCTTTTTACTTAGCAACATACAAGGGTGGGAGCAGATAAATGATCTATTGAAAACAAAAGGTAAAATTAGAAAATACGTTTCCTTTTTTTTTATTATTTATTTTCAATGGCCTTTTTACTTTGTAAGAAGACTGGTTATGTTCCTTGTTTTTGTGTCATGCTGTCTCAGATGTACTGACTGTTGAGAGCTCAATGAGGCTTCAAGGCAGGATGAAAGCAGTTCAGGTCGAGGGGATGAGCATTTAGGGGACTAGACTTGCTGGGCAACCAATATTGGGTAGGGTGTCTGAGACTGGGAACACCTACCAAGGCCTGAAAGGTAGAAACAGTAGTTTGACTCCTCTCCACAAAGAAGTTGAGGCCTCTCACAAGATAATAGTGGTAGTTTGAATCAGTAACACTGAATTGTAGTACCGTTCTAGAATTCGCCATAGAAGCAGGGGTTGATCTTTATTATAAGATCAGGTTTGCATAATTTAAGAGTACTTCCTTGGATGAAAAACAGTACTGTGTTAAACCAGGAAATTTAGGTCCTTCCTGAGTTTGGGGTCATTTCTAACCCATCCAATCTCACAAGCTTTCTTCACATTATATAAAACTCTAAAGTGGTCGAATGAAATTCCCATGATGACTCCTGTAGTTTGGCTCTTCTCACATGGTGTCAGGTAGGACCAGACTTTGCCAAGTAAGACCAGCATCCTATCCTGTACATAGATGTGTTGGTTGCTTTATAGGAAGCTACTTATTAAATGGAGTAGTGTCAAATCAGAAGTTAAAGATCACAACATATTATACTTTTTAAGTAGAAAATTAATGAAGTTGCTCAGAAATTTCAAATGGATACAGGACTTCTCAGTTTGTAAGTGTGTGCTCTGATAGGGATATAGTGGACTGTTAATAGGATATTATTTCAACCTCTTACAGTATCACTTTTTTATAGAAGATACTTAGCCACCTTTTAGGTGGATAGGCACAAATCACAGAATCCCAGAAGGGTTGAGGTTGGAAGGGACCTCTAGAGATCATCTAGTCCAACCCTCCTTCTCAAGCAGGGACACCTAGAGCACATGGCACAGGGTGGCATCCAGGTGGCTTTGGAAGATCTCCAGAGAAAGAGCCTCCACAGCCTCTCTGGGCAGGCACAGTAATGCTTAACTGGTAGAATGAAACAAAAATATAGCCCTACGTTAATCTGGAGACTTCTGATTTGGTAGTATTCAATTATGTAAAAGTAATAGACATACACACGTATGGACATGAACAGAACTATAGCAGGTTAACTGTTAGCTTTTTAATGACATAGATCAGAATTGCATACAGTGCCTAAGCTAACTAATTTTTGTTTGTGTCAAAAAAGATTTATTTGGGGGTATATACTGTATATATTATTTCAAAGCATATGCAAAACTGTTCTTTTACCTTATCAAAAGTAATATTTATGTTTCTCCCTTTTTTGAGCTTACATTTCAACTCTCTTTAAACAGTTTTTAAGGATATTGAAGTGCTGTGATTGATACTCACTGTTCAGAATGGTAGACTAAATAAATTCTTCTATTGTGAAATATATATCACATCTAATCATGACCTGGGTGAATAAAGACTGGATGGATGGCCGAGTGTCCCTGGGGAGCAGGAAGATTTCTCAACAAGCTGAACAAATGAAGCGACTTGGTTCGCTGACTTGAGAGAGCTCTAGTTTGAGGCTTGTGTGTTTTCTGTTCCAAGACTGGCTTTCCTCAGGTTGTTATAATTATTAAGAAATTGCTACCTATAGGTCCAGGGGCACTTTTTTAATACTGTGGATGCAGAGTCACCTATTTGACCTTGGCTGCTCTCCTTGAAACTACAAATATAAACTGTCAAGACTGAAACGTAAAAAAATTCTTCTTTCTTATATGAAACGAAATTTGATATGGATTCTTCTTTCATGGCAGTAATTAAGTAATTAAAATTGCGAAGATTTGGAGAAAGCCTGCCTGGTGAACTGATGCTCCGTGAAAAATAAATATCTTCTCAAACTTTTTCTCAATTTAATTAAAGACAATAGAGAAAAGCTCTTTAAAAAGAGCAATCACTTAAAGACTTTTGTTATATATGCTCTAATTCCCTCATTATAACATTGGCCAGACTCTAGGTAGGTAAAAGTAATGATCTAGATTGTTTTACATGACTCATCTCTCCAATAGTAATTTCAGGTGTAAAATACCTTTCATCTATCTCCAAAACACTTTTTAAATTTATTTCCTTGATTTATAGGAAAGGGGGATACTATTGTGCCTATCTCAAAGGTGAATGTTGGAGAGTCTTATGGATTAAAGTTAGGACTTATGAGGAAAGGAAGTTTGTAGTCCCATAATCCTGCTCCAAATGAGCTGCTGGTACAATTTGTAGCAAATGAGATAATGTGGCTAAGCACAGGTCCATTAACTGATGATCAGTCCAAGAAAAGAAGAGTTAAAATATAGGATTCTTCTTAGGCAACTAAGAACATTTACAATCAGTATCAGTGAACAAGTGTTAAAAAAGTAGAGTTTGAAATTGTAATTATTGTTGTAATTGTTGTATTGTAATTATTTGTTGTGATTACAAATGTAGTTTTCCATGTTATGCTTCCTGAACATTCAGAATCACTTGACTTGATACCATGTGATACTCTGATTAAAAATGGCCCTCTACGGTGTCAGCGGGCGAGTGAAACATTACAAATAGTGACTGCAACAGGGAATTTTTTTTAGTGGAATTTTGCATCTAAATTCACTCAACTTTTTCATCAGGAATCTAAAATTAAATATGAACTAAAAACTGTTTTACATATAAACACTGGAGAAATACTAAAAATACAGGGAGGAAAGTACAATTAGTGGGTAAGCTGAGCTCACCTAAAGCATTTTTGAAGATAGCTAAGTTGCATTTTTAGCAACAGTGTATGTACTTGATATCTGCAGAATGAGGGACTATACCTTGAAAAGCAGTGACCCTAAAAAGAAATGAGAAAGTGCCAGGGGATAAACATCTCAGCGTGACGTCCCATTCTGGTGTTGTAATGGGAAGGAGAATGCAAATCCGTGAATGTTTGAACATGAGTAGTCCAAGGAAGAAGCTACCTTTTCTTAGAGTGTTGGTGAGATGACTGTTTGCATAACGAACCTGTTTTTGATGTTCTTCTTTTTAAAAAAGGCTAAGAGAAAACATCTACATCAATTGCTTGACTGCTGGAGAAAATCTATTCTTTGAGAAGCATAAAGTTTGTTCTGTTTAGCTGAACTA
>VZSV01000018.1:1609177-1614227 GCA_013398735.1 Nothocercus julius
TATTTTTTTGTTTGGTATGTCTGATTTGGTTACATTAACCAAATCCATTTCATTTCCACCATGTTCCAGGTAATGCTCTGACCTTTGATGAACAAATTAAACTTGAATGGGATAATAATAAAGCTATAATTATTTTTTAGTTTGTGATTATGTATTTACAGATGAAATTAAAAGAAATAATGTTGGTGATACTATATTGTTTGTTTGTTTGCAGATTATGAATTATTTACCGTAAACTGAGGTGGGTGATTTCTTGGAAGGGGAGTTTACATTTGTAACTAAGTTCTTCTTTCCATTTTCTTTATCTTATTGAGTTCAGAATTATTTTCCTGAGCTACTTCCATATAAATAGTCAGAAGAAGAAATAAGCAGGATGCCTGCACATAAATTTTATTATGAGTTAGTAGCCTACTGTTCTACAAAATGAGTAGTAAACATTGAAGTAATAAAACAAAAGGAAATAACTCCTACTTATGCCAAGCTAAATAATGTGTTTTTTTTCAAATCCTTTTTATTTTTAGTGAAAAAGTTCTTTAAATTAAATACAGTACTTAGCACTTTGCTTCTTATAATTAAACAGTCAACGTTATGTTATGCTTGGAGATTGACGCACTTGTGCCTGCGAACAGAACAGATTAATGTAATGTTTTGCTACCTTTGACCTTGTATCCTTGAGTCTCTTGATTCTGTGTCACCAAACATAGTACTGTAATAGAGTTGAGCTCTAGCTAATAGTGTGTGCTATTCTGACTGTCATGCTCCATCATTGTAACTTACTGCATGAGGTCCCCAAAGTAGCCTCAAACACAGAGAGACGCAAAGTCACATCAACAAAACCTAAAAGTAAGCAGAAAAGACCTTAAAATGGAAATTCTTCATTCAGTTCATGCAAGACCAATCTGAGTGTGACTGCCGGTGATTCTGAAAACTCCAGCAATGAAGGAACATTTAAATGGACATGTTGTTAAAATCCATTGGCAAATGTCATTCAGAAAATATACCTGGGCTCCTAATTTTGCTCTTTACGCTGCTGTGATTTCAAAATCAGGATGTCAGAATGCCATTTCTTCATTTTGGAATATGGTCTTCAAATATGAAATTAGATGACTGACAAAATATATTCAAATAAGTTATTTTCCATTAACTGGTGTTTTCTCCCTAAGATATGCAGGGAAGAAGTCTTGCCTGGTGGCCAAAGGCTCCGCAAGCCCCGTGTGGAGACTGGAGCTCTCACACACTGGGATGGGGTGTTAGGTGGCAAACAGGGGAACCAGCATGATGAGAAAGCAACTTCCCAAGGAGAGTGGTAGGAAATGCAGGGAGTAGAAGGAGCTGGAGGCTGGCTTGAGTCCCACCTGCCCCAGATGTTTATAGTCCTGTCTGATCGGGAGCCCTTGCTCCTGGATGTGCCAGTTTAGTAGTTCTCCAACCCGCCTCTGCCCAATGCAAACAGAAGCTACAGAACAATTCTGGGATTGCTATCAGGCTTCCTGATGGAGCCTCCATGCTCCCTTTGTGAGGACAGTCAGCTGAAAAGGGCCCAGAGTTAAAGGTTTTCATTCCCTTTTCTAGCCAATAATTTTTAATTCTATAAGCAGTGTATATAGATGAATGTCTGCTCTGTGATTTTTGTAACCTTGGGTGTGAAATAGATGATGTGTAGCTTAATCACACTTGGACATTGGTCTTACACGCTGTGAGCTCTTACGTTCTGCGAACATGAGAGATGCCATTAATACCTGACAAAGGCGAGTGAAGAGGTATGTAAGCACTAAACTTCTTGTGAACCTAGCCATGTGTGCCTCAGTTACCCTCTCTGTAAAATGGGATTAACTCCAAGAGGTGCTTTGATGTTGGTTAAGTCTGTGAAATGCCTGAAGATACAATACAATTTTTTGAAAAAAAGAGGCACTTACCTGATACTAAATCATTCACTAGGTGAATGGGTATTCAGCAGCATGCACTGTTGTCTTACCGTGTCAAACAGAAAGGCAACGTATGACCTTGCCTTTATGGCAAATGCCTTTAAGCCTAACTCTCTCTCTTAATAGTCTGGGACTAGCTTTCTGAATTTCCAGTTGTGATTGAATTCTCCAAAGCTATTATTGCTGGAAACAAAAAGAAATTAGAGTTCTCAGGGACCATGCACTGTGCTGTGCAGTCATGTAAAACATAAAAGAATAGATAACTATTTCAGAGTGAAAGGAAAAACAAAAAATATTTGGAATCAGGTGGCCTCCTCAAATTCATTAGAGGATTGTGAACTTGCATCACAGATTTTATTCTCAAGCAGAAACTTCATCTCTATTGTTGGCTGCCTTCTGCTTTGTTCACAAACTTTTATTTTTCATACTCAAAACCTCATTGTAAAAGTAAGTGTGAACATTGCTGCTATAGGACATTATTTCCTCTTTATTCCCTGTCTCTTGCTTTCTTGCACTGGTACGGGCAGGGCTCGCCAAGGCATCCTAAATGGCTGTTTTACAGCCCAGCTCCTATTCTTTCTCCAGATCTTACTAATTTGCTAGAGATGGAAATCAGCTGAAGTGCTACATTGGGAGACAAATGATTTCAGGTGCATGAGGAAGCTGGATGTGACCTAATGCACCCTCCAGACTGAGAGTGCTCCACTGTCGGCAGGATGCAATTGCACTGCTCGGGTCCTTCCCAGGCTGCATGGAAAAGATTCATGGGGCAGATGGACATGGCAGCGTCAATGTGCCTGCAGGTAGAGGCTAGATCTTTTGTTGGTTTATGTCCTTGGGAGAGCTAAGCTGGCGGAGGAGCTCTGTATGTTGGGCCTTCACTATGGGTGGTTTTGCTATAGCTGAAGGAGTTGTAGTTCTGTGGTGTAGGCTAGGTCCATACTTCTTAGGCATTTGTTCTACTTGCAGCTTACAAAGTTCATCCAACAGCCTGAACCATTGCTGAGGCTTGAACCCCCCGCTTGTTTCCAGCGTCTAGCAATTCCCGTGTCCGGGCTGGGTACTCTACTCTGGGTGCTCTACTCCATTATTGTGCTAATGCAGCTTTTCCAAAGTCAGAGAAATGGTGTCATATTATGAAAATATATACCCCTAATGTGACTGGCAGCTCATTTTAGCACTGCAAAACCTATCTCTATACTGTAAAGGAGGAGCTAAGCTTGGGAGGTTTAGAGGAAACCATCTGACCGCTCTCCCCAGGAAATGAAGGTCAGAACCTTCATGGTTCTGGAGGTGGCTGTGAGCTCAGGGAGAGGCCTTAGAATATGCAGAGAGCATCTGAGATCTTATTTTGTATAGCTACCCGATTTGCTCTGAGTAGACCTAATGTGAGTAATGACTAGAAAAACATCATTATTCTACCCTTCTAGTATGATGCCTGAATATAATTCCATGCGCTTCATTATAAATGCTAAAAAAGTAGTTTCTAAGGCAGAGACACATGTATATGTGTGTTCAAACATATGTCTATGAAATTGCACCCATATATGTATAGTAGATATAGCTGTATAAGTAATTTCCCAGTTTATATTCTTCCTGGGTCTTATGAATATTCTTTATTAAAGCTGAAGGCTTAAGAGGATAAACAGCACCAATGCATTAAAAGCTAATAAGAACAAGATGAATAGTTACTGCCATGTCTCATGTCTTAAAAAGTATCTTTTTGTTAGTATGCTAAACAGGTAAATATTTACACAGTAAAGCACATATATTTTTTTTCCCCCTTTATGTGGAAGCAGCCTATTAGGACTGATTTCTCTTCTTTTTCACAGCTGCAGCCTGAATGGTTATAAAAAAAATCTTTCTTTGCAAATCTTAGGATTTTGTAGCTGAAATGAATGTGTGTTTATCTGTCATCACTTATCCTTCCATATAATTAAAGGGCAACATATATGTAGTGGATATTAAATACCATAGTTTGATTCCTGTTTTCAGTGATATTGAACTGGACAAGAAATAAATGCCTTTCTTGAAACTGTAAGCTTAAATGTAATTACAACTAATGTTACCATAATTTTTAGGATGGCAATTTATTTTTAATTTAGTTTCTTAATGGACTGCTTCACTAAAATGGGGAATGATTCCATTTAGGTAGAAAACTCAATTTCAGTTTGTACCTGAGTATTGGTAACTAGTAGCTAAGTTAACATTTTTGTTTCAGAATTATTGGGGGGGGGGGGAGAAAACAGTATGTGAACAAGATATTGAGGTTCATTACGGTAATCTTCCTTTGTATGAAAGATGGTAATTTCCATTCTCATCTGTGAGTGACAGGGTTTTACCATGTGTCATTTGTATTCTTGCAAACTTTGGAAGTATTTATTTCCAGTTAATCAGGTGGAGCTCATTCAGGGGGTCACAAAAATACATCTCTATCTTGCATCTTGCAGACACCAGACTATTTCTAACAGTTTCTATTGGTGAAAAGGGCTAAACTGTCAGCCAAAGAAAAGGGATTACATCAGCATTCACAAGGAAAAAATGTTCCATCCCTCCTAACTCCATAGTCTATGTTCAATCAACCTACAGTTAATGGAAGCCCTCCAGTGCTAAGCAATAAACAAACACAGTTGGGCAAATAGTCCAAAATCAAATCTAGTATATAAGGTGGACAATACATAGTTAGTTCCATTACAGAACTCTCCCCTGGGAACTGGAGCGGCTTCTCAGCCCTTCTCATTACACACCAGCACCATCTGTAGCCAGCCTGAACCTTATTTGGGAATATATAAAGTACACGGAAAAAAAATAGAGTAGGAATCAAGAGCCAGAGAATCCTATTTCAAGTTTAAATTTTGCTTGTGAAAGATCATTTGGTTTTAGACTCAGCAAACAGTAGGCCCTCATCACTCACAATGAGCTGCGCATGTAGCAGGGATTACTTCAGATCAGAGAGATTGAAGGTAATTGCTACTTTCCACAGGGAGATATCTAGTACTAGTATGGTTTGAGAGATACAGTAAAGCACCATAAGCTGAAACACACCATCGCAAAGCAAGCTAGAGCCACCTTCTCATTGTTTCTCCTTCCCTTGTTCTGGTGGTGGTTCTTTTTTTTTTTTTTTT
>VZSV01000018.1:1614535-1626754 GCA_013398735.1 Nothocercus julius
TTTTTTTTTTTAAAGAAAGAAGGGTTCTCTACCCCAGAGAACTACAGTTGAACTAACAGCCCAAATTTATTTGTTAGTGACTTCAGCAGAATTACTCCTGGGAGATTCATTTATCCTGAAGATTGCTGATGGTTGACAGCTACATTAGCTTCCTTTTCCAGTCATTGGTTGTATATGATAAGAGAGAAGCATCTTAATGTAGTATATAGAGTTTCTTTCTGTGAGTTTGTGGAAGTAACTTACATGGTTGACTTTTTTTTTTTTTTTAAAAAAAGCATATTCTCTGCATATTATACACACACACATTATATATATAAGTTGTAACGTTGTTTGTTTGTTTGTAAAACCTACAAACTTAGAAACTATGGGTCATACTCTCAGCTGTGCAGGACAGATCTTTAAGCCATGCGTGTGTCCTTGCTGAGAGCGGGTGGGATTCTCTACTTCAAGGTGCATCAAACAGCTGTGATTGGCAAATCCATTTTGCTGCCTCTGCCTAGTCCCGATTGCTCCTTTCATCTTTAAATGTTACGCAGCAAACTTGCTACCGGTCAGCAGTGAAGTTGGTGGTGTAGCCAGGCCCATGAGGGACAGGATACGGGTTGGTGCAAAGCAGCCGATTCAGCAGTGCCAGGTGCCCAAGTGCTGGGCCTGTGTGCTTAACTGCCTGCATATTTGCTGCTCATGTGCTAAATCAGTCAGCTACAAATTACAGCAACACTTCTACTCTCAGTGACGTTAAGTTCTCCTGCAACATGGCTGAAGACTTTACTGTGATGTTTTTACAGGATAAATGTAAAGCACGCTACCTTTTCTTGGAGATTGCTTCCAAAATACTGAAACTGGTATTCACAGGAATTTTTCTGGACAAACACAGTCAGCAGCTTGCTGCTTCCTCTGACAGGAGGAGCTCCAGCTAGCTGCCTATCTGGCCATCTTCAGGAAATAGAAGATCTGTAGGCAAGCAGTATCCTGTAGCATCTACTTTGTAAATCGTTCTTTTAAGTTGTTACAAATAATAGAAGTAATTGGCTGTTATTTTTTTTTTTTCTCTCTTAATAAGACAGCAGTGCAGATGGGTTCTGGGGAAAAGGTTTTGGAGTGACTCCTTGGAGAATTTCAAGTTGCCCATTTTGTCTTTGCCTGGTAGGAAGCAGTTTCAAAGGGAGAGCCATCTGGAAAACTAATTCAGGCTTCTTCAGTGTTTTAGTATTATCCTTACAAATAGATCATTTTTGCAAATTCCTTTTAGTGAGTAATGCAGATCAATATTAAGGAACCTTCTTTTAAAGTGGTACTGCAGGAATTTGTAGCAGACAAACGCTAATGGCTTTGTAGTATGTACCTTCTATAGAGAACTTTTAGTAAGTATTTCTATATAGGAAAGAAAATGATACTCATGTCTGCAGCTTAAATTATGTGCTTTTGATGGAGAAGGAAAGGGAGGAGAGGTTTATTTTATGGGTGGACTCAATCTTGAAGGTTTTTTCCAACCCGAATGATTCTATGATTGTTAAATGACACTGATCCAAATGTTTAAATCACGAGTGATTTTATTGTGGTTCCTCTGAATAAACCAAGTATAAGGGTGCATACCTTTTCAGCATCAGACTAATTCAAATTATTTCTGACTATGCCAAACAGTCAGTTAAGGTTAAATAGCCCCAAAACTATGGACAAAGTCTTTCTTTCTCCTAACTATTCCAGGGGTAGTCCTGGGAAATCAGGCTATTGGAATCCCAGAAATGGTGTTCTTAACTGTTTGGTGAAGGTGTTTAATGTGTTTGGTTGTGCTGACTGATGGGTTTTTTACTCCTCTCAAACCTGGCTTCGTAGGGAGTGTGTGCATTCTGCATTCCGGACTCTTTTCTCTTTTCCTGTTTTGAGTGCAGCTGATGCTTTTGTGATATACCACACGTAGCAGGCAAATTTCTTTTGAGTGGCAGGCTTGTGCAAGCCTCATTTTCTGTCTGGGTTTGCCAAATCTTTCTTTTCCGTGAACTTGCTTGTTTTCCAGAGCTTGAATCTTCCGAAACATAAGATATAAAGCATACGGTTGTGATCTCAATCATTTTCATCATAGGAAGACCTCATCTTCCTTTACCACAAAAATAAACTCAGGAGTATTATTGAACATATTTGGAATTTAATTAATGATCAGTGTCTAAAATGACTGCAGTCTAGTACTTACCCCATCAACCACTGTCCCTTTCCGTCACACACTTAACTGACCTTGCTGTTTGGCCTGCTTTATTTCTCTGTCCTGTCTGGACAGGGCTGGAGAACGTGAAGAGCTTTGCTGGGTCTGAGGAGCTGCTTGAAGCTTTGTTATAGGGATAAGCCTCTAAGGAGGAACAAACACATCTGCCTGAGAGAGGAGCTATGCAAGCAAACCTAAAAGAGGCAGAGCTGTGTGAATGTGTAAGACTCAAAATGTTGTTCTAGAGGCACAAGATGAAATTCTTCCAAGAAAATGGTGGGGATTTGCTGGTATGTCAGTAGGTTTCCCCTATTCAAGTTTATGAAGCTACTGTTGAGAGGCTTTGTGATAATAAAAATTATTTAATGAAATATTGATGTGTTATAATGCATTTCTAGTGCATTATGAAGGATTTTCCAATTAAAACCAGGTAGTCAATGTGAAGTAGAGTTGGTGGCACGTTACCTTTCTTGCTGTTTCCTTGCTTACTCTGCATGGTGGCCTGTGATTCCCAGTTCCGCTGGCCACGGCTTAAGCTGTGCAAGTCTGTTCTGTGGCACATCTGTGTGTCCCCCAAGATCTGTTGTATGGCAAAAGGCACTTAAAGACCCTCACACTTTCTCTCTGTTAGATAGATAAACAATGGTCAATTATATATGAGTGTAATTTGTTTCCTTCAGGGTAGCAATACTTTTTAAAGTATTGATCAGTGGTAAGTGCTGGACTGTTCAGTCTTCAAAACCTTCCCTGGTATGCCATGCTTGTCCTAAGCTAGTACGGGGGGGAAAAAAGAGTGAGAGTCTATTTTCCACGTTCCTTTTTTTCTGCTTGCTATCGTTTAAAAAGCAGCTTTGAACCTTGTTCATGGCTTTCCCAGATTTTGCTGTTAGCTGCCAAGTCCCTGTCAGATTGAAATTGAAACGGCAGAAAAAAGATTTTCAACATACTTTTTCTGCAATTTTTTTCTGTCTTTCACCTCTAATGAAATGACCTTTAACTGCCCCCTCATCCTACACTAAGCAATGCTGAGTTTTCTACCCTAAATTTCAACTATTTTATTAAATTAGATATAAAATGGGCATTTAAAAATGAAAACAAAAGTAATTTTAAAAAGTGTTTATGAGTATTTGGATTCTTTGTATTTAAATGTGATTCCCTATATTTAGATGCATTGCTGAACTTCAAAGACATATCTCTGCACTTGAGAGACTTTTTCTTAATCAGTGCTCATTCAAATATACATAATATTATAACAGAATATTGAATGGTTAGCCTCATTTAGATTTTACTATATTATTTATATCTATACCTAGTTACCATTTTGTGCTTTAAATCTGTAATCATTTGCCATGAAATAATTGCCTTGTTATTGAAAAACTGAATTGACTCAGCTACTTCAATTCAATGTCAGGCTCTTACCTCCTAATGGACTATATATACAAATTGCTTATTGAAACACACAGTATAAGAAAGTCAGACTTACCAGCTCATTCTATTTTTATACCCTATACAACGTTCAACACTTTATTCTTGATCAAATATGCTTCAATCCCTTGTTGCACTGTCTAATGTGCCAATATTTCTTGCTACATTAATTTTTTTTCTGTGTATGGTCTTTCATGTAAAAGATGCTCACCAGCATAAATAGCTCTAAAGCTAACAGTAAAAAAAATACTTAAATAAACAACAGATGCACAAGGGAACTATGGGATAAATGTACAAGAAGTAGAGTCACAATCACATGTCTGAACTACTTGACCCACTATCGGCATCTAGCAAAATACACACTAGTAATTATGTGGGTATCCCCCACGTCCACAGGTTTCTGATCTGGGTTAACCTATCGCTAGCACTGTAAATATTTGCAAAGAAACTATGAGTCTGGAGGTATTGCCTCTGACAAATTGTGATGTGGCTTTTAAGATGCAGGTGTGTAAGAACCTATGCACACATGCTTTTATGTAAACTTGATGATTAGTGAAGAAAAGATCTCATTGCACTGGTTTTAATGCCATACGTAGCATTGTAAAGCACCACAGTTTTACCCATCTAGGTTTACCAATGTGTTGCAACCCTGACCTTTCACGCCCCTGGTTTTGCAGTGCAGGACATCTCCTGAGAAAAAAACTTTAATAAATACTGTTTTTTTTTTTGTTGTTGTTGTTGTTGTTGTTTTGTTTTTGTTTTTTTTTCCATGTCAGTAGAAGTCAAAAAGTATTTTGGATTTTTACTTGTCACCTAAACTAGGTTTTGTATCTTAGTTTAGATATGAAAATCAGAATATCATTTCAGCCTGGTAAGTATTCTCCCTTTGAATCTTTTCTTAGATAGCACTCCATTTAAAAAAAAAACATGGACTATGTGCAGTGATGGTGTAAGAATTTTTAGAGGAACTAAAAGCAAATCTCATTCATAGCTTTGTTCTGATATGGCACTTAGCTGATAAATCTACCACTGAGCCTCTACTTTTTGTTTGGTGGTATGTCTGAAAGGGTTTCCTAGTTCACAGGATATTGCTCTCCATCCTTTTAAAATCTTTTATAGAATGTTTTACTTTTTCTACTCTAAAATGTCTTTGCGCAAAGTTCCAAAAGCCAACACTGAAAATATAAATAATTTTTCATACAATGAATGGCTCCTTGGATTGCCAAATGCAATTCACTTGGCAGAACAGGCTGTGAATATTAACTGTTTTCAAAGAACAAGTATAAAATTTGGGTTTAGTTTGATCTTCTGGTCTATATTTTTGTTTTGCAGACAGTGTCCTGAATGAAATTGGGTAATTACTATTGATAGGCACAGAAGACCCTTAAACTAAACAGACAACAGCTTCGGGACAGCAGGATAAGATAAGAAAAACTCCTTGCTTGTCCTTCTCTCTTTACTTCTGGGAATCTCGCCTTTGTTTTTCTATTTTTCAAGCATGTTATAGCAAAACTGCAGACATGAAAAATAAGAATATGTGTAAAAAATAAAATAAACTTCCTTTCCAACAAGGGAAGGTATGTGCTAGCTCTGTGCCAGCCACGTGAAGGAAAAAGCCAAAAAAAAAAAAGTTGTATTTATAATCTAGGTTTTGCTTAGGTTGTCTGCATCGTTGGTCCATCCCAACAGCAGTCCCAGGAAGCACTGTAACTGTCGGCTTCATAAGAATAAGAAATGACAAGCACTTTGTGTTTAATTATTGCATCTTAATCTCTCCCTCTACCTTGATCACTCAGTAAATTATCCTGTGTCCTAGGCCCAAAATGATAATATATCTGATAGAGGTAAAAAAAATGAGCAACACTTTTTTTTGTGTACAAAACAATGAGGAGGAGGAGGAGTGCATGTGTTCCCCTTCCCTCGGAGGGAGGTTCATCTTCCAGTTGGAGGCTTCCTGTCCTCATTGAAATGGTCATGGTGGTTGCGGTCATGGTTTGCAGTGCAGGCAAATGCAGATCAGTGCAGATCTGAGCGCAAGCCCTGACCTCAGCCTAGGGTTTGCCTAAAATTTTAGAGAAACCGTTACTTGGATTCTGTACATTTTCAAGGAGTGACAGACAGAGATTTTTGTGCCGTTTTTGGTCTTTCATGTACCTCGTGAGATGTACTCCAAAGCAGTTGTGCCCATGGGCCAGAGGCTGCAGCAGCTAGAGATATTTCACTTTTGTAATATTTTTCTTTCCTTTTGTCAATGTTTCATCTTTGGAGATTTTCTTTAATTGGTATAGACCAACAGATGCTTCTTAAGGAGAAAGCAGTAAGTTAAAATTTTGGTTAGACAAATGCATACAGCTAAAACTCTAACGCGTGACTGCAGAAAGGCAGGATATGGACAACTGTAGATAGGGCAAAAGAAACAGAAATGAGAATGCTGAGGATCAGTTTCTTCCTATGTCATCAACTCTCAGTGAATCTCCTTAGATGTGTGCAACATCACTCTTCTTCCATGTATGTGTAAGTGGTTTATCTGATCCTTCACTGCGTCTATGAAGTGTAATGAATGCAGCTAATTACAAAATAATAACTAGCTAATGGTAATTTGTTCCTAAAGAATCCTATTATAATTTAAACATGACTACTTTAAATCCTCATATATTAATATCCAGAAGGTTCACAAGGGTAAACAGACATTTCAATAAATGGTTAACCACTTATTATTTACTGTTGTAAAGTACAACTTCTCCATAGGTTGTTTAATACTGTTGCTAATATCTATACTCAGATGACTTGTGTATTGCTGGCCATGTGGAACACATTCTGCACATTCCTGTCACAGGCTAGGGACATATTGTAATCATTTTTTAATGAAAATCAGAGACCTAAAAAAAATTAGGCCTAAAACAGTTTTAGCTTATCAGGCAGAAACTTTCCATCTTAGAAATTAGGTATTTAAAATTTCATTTTAAATTACCTAACCTAGCTACATGGAACTGCAGCCCTTCCATGAGGTGGGCTTCCGATCCGCTCCCATATCTATAGTCCTTGAGATTCTTCATCCACCTTTACCCTTCGCTGCACAGATGATCAGTGACCCTTCCTGTTTTCCCATCTTGGGCTGCTAAAAACGTGCCTCCCCTCAGCTGTCGTCTTTGAGATTCTCAAGTAGGTCAGGGTTTTGTAATTCAGGTTTTGCTTTGTGATAACCCTATCATCTGGTAACAATGAGGCAGGCAATAGTATTGCAGGAGCGTCTGCAGCTTCACGTGTCCCCCACCATGCCCAGAACCCATGGCACTAATAGCAAAGGGGAGAATGCTGCTATTAATACAAAAAGTAGGTAAATGTAAAGCTCAGCCGCAATGTGTTGCAGTCACTGTTTCAGTTAAGCGTCTTAAAAGCTTTCCTGAAGATGAAGCAAATATTTGGGGTGCATCAATTGTAATGCACAGACTTGAGAGTTGATTCCTAAGCTGGAAGGCATAGCTGTGTCTCACAGATAGTGTTTAGTTTATGGCATGATAGAATTTCTCAAAACATAGGTTCAAATTAAAGAGAAAATTAAATGGCTTTAGGTGGAAATATTCCAGCTGTTTTATCACACTCAGTTTTCTGTACTAAGATGTACAGCTGGTAAGTTTGTTTGCTATTTCTTGCTTTTTCTTTTCCTGATTTTACATTTGTATATAGTTCTTTCCTTTGTAATACTTTTTTTTTCTCCTCTGAATTTTTTCTAAGGTGTTGGAAATTGATCCATCTGAACTGTGGAAATGTGGGAATAGAATCTAGAATAATACTTTTAAAGAATGCTTTTAAATATTACATAGAGATCAAGGAAGTACCTTTGGTGCACTAACCTCTTGCAGGAATAAGAGGCAGTAATTCATTTGTTTCCTTCTCTGTTGCTGAGATCTAACAAAGGCTTGTGACTGATTCATCAGCCAGGGTTTGGAAAGCACCTGATGAGTATTAGTGTTTTAATAAAACCATAATGATTGTTGGCTCCTTATTTACTGTGGCAGAAATAGTGGTAAATCTCTTCTTCTCCTCTCATTCAGAAAGGAATTAACAACAAAAGGAGTTTAGTTTGAGAAATGTGATGATTTCTTATGTTTACCTTACTTTATATTTTAATTTCAACCTGATATGTTATGGATGTTCTTCATTTTGAATGAGATATGGGGAATCACTGCGGTCTTTTTAAAATATCTTCACTGCTTTGGATTAACTCCATAAAATGTCTTATCTTCTAGACAGAGGAACTTCCCTTTGGCAGTGCCTAATTACAATTACTATAGAAATACGGTTGGTAGTATTTAATGTCTGAATATTGAATTAGTTCCCTAAATACTCTGGAGTCAATGAATCCAGCATTTTGAAAATTGGGGCCCCTTCCCCAATACAAAGGGGCTGAAGGTCAGCTCCTATTCATCCTCTACCTGGAAGCCTGATTCTGGAGTTGAAAGATTTTTTGGTCTTTGACGAGGTACTCAGATCCTTTCACTGTTCTGCCTTTCCAGTTCTCTACTCAGTTCTCTTCCTCCAGCTTACCTTAATGAATTGTCTTCAGGCTTTTTACTGGTCTCTTGCACCAAAGAGTTTTTAAATATTTGGTGTTTAGTTTGCAGTCAAATTTAATCACCCATCAAATCTAATCATTATCAAAAAGATAATTATCTATATTGATCAAAGTGATCACTCTCTAGTCTTCCTTTATGGGGTTACTCTAGCAAAAATAAAATAAGCCTAAAGTCAATTTTTTGACCAGGGATGTTTCTAGTGACCAACATGAAGTACCTGGAGCTCTGATAAGCCAAAAAGCAAATACTCTCAGGCAGGCCTTCAAACAGGCTCCTCTGAGAAGGGCACGTCGTCTCCTTTGGCAGACTTTGCGTTAACTTAACTCTTTCCCTGCCTGACCTAGTGTAGACTTTGCACCTCACTGACCAAGATCTTAAATTTTGAGAGTAAGTGCAGTAGTTTAAGTTGTGAATTTAATCTGGATCTTCTGTGTCTGCAAAACTGACTGGTTCACAAGATTAAAAAAAAAAAGTATACATAAGATCTGCCTCATGTCCCAAGCTCTTCTGCCATCAGCAGCTTGAGAGTCATCTAGGCACACTGTCATAGCGCCTGCACGTCACTCTTGAGCAGAACGTGCTAGTGCATAGGCACATGAAAACTGCAGAAATGTAAACAAAATACCTTCAAATCTTAAAAATATTTAGTTTTAGGAATTGGCAAATTTAGGGCTAGAGCGGGAAGGAATACAGCTCTTGCGAATATGTGCCCTTGGGAAATTATGCCATTTTCTAAAGGTTAAACTATTTTTGATGTACAACAGTTGCTTCGCTCAGCGTCTGTTTGGTAAACTTGTGCTACAGTGGCTGAGCCTAGATTTGGGGGATCTATTTCGGGCACTTTAAGGTCAAGCTGCGTCTTCCAGAAATGGAAGTGAAGATGACCATGAATATACCATCCAAGGAAAGCTCTAGCCAAATAGGCTGTGCAAATGGAAAAGCAACCAAAGCACCTTTTCAAATAAATAACTTTTCTCTTTGCTACACCAAAGTATATGACCTTCTGCAGGTGTCTCTAACTGAAGAGCTTTTTCATTTCTAAAACTTGGAGCCATGAAAACTGCACTGCTGATTAGTTACTGGCCCTGAAGTAGACAAAACATCCAGTGCTTTCCTACAGAAATACTGAGTATTCCAGAAAGCACTAAATAACAAAAATATTGACAGAATTAAAGCCCAACAACACTGGGCATGGATAACTAATGCTTAATCATATGAAAATCTATATGTCATATGCACGAATTCCTAGAGAATTTATTTTCAGCAGTGTTCTGAAAATGTTGCTTGTTTAGTATGAGTGCCACACGGAAATGTTATTTCACAAGCAATTATTGGAAAAACTGAGAAACAGTGAATGAATGGAACCTTTTAATAAAACTTCTTATTGATATTGATGGTTTTATTTTGATTTTTTTTTTCAGATGGTAAAACCAGCTTTTCTTTCAAAATAATATAAACCATTGCCTCATAATGAGATGTCAGCCATGGTTTTACATATACAGTAATATGCTTCCTAATACTCCACAGTTTCTGGTCATGCCTGGATGTATTAAAGTGCCCTTAGCTTTGCCTCAGGCCCTTAGTATCTCTAGCTGTTATATTATTGGCTGATTTACTGGGAAAATAAAGAGTAGAAATACATAAATGAACATTTTTGTTGCTACCTAATCAGCAGAAAAGAGATTATTTTCTCACTCTGAAGTAGTGGATACTCTCCTTATAAATATGAAGTGTTTATGATCAGCAGCAGTCTTGTGAGCTGATAGTGTACTGTAGTCTGAGTCTTTCTGGAATTGCATTTAAAATACAATAGTAATGTAATTGTAAAAATGATTTTTTTGCCTTTAAATAACCAAAATTAAATTTCATAACTGCAGTGAAAATTATTTAGGTGAATTAAACTCAGATAGCTCCCCTGTTCAGTTTTTAATTGCAGCAAATTTGAGCTGGATCCAGAATGAGTGTGTGGGTGTGTTTTTTTTTTTTTTTTTTTTTATTAAAGAACTCATGATATCCCTCCCATATCAAAATATTTTGGTAATCATTCTATTTTAGTAGTACGATTTTATATTTTTTTAAGCACTTAGATTCTTGATCTGAATCCATATTCATGGCAGTCTGCTGTAATCCACTTTACCACTTAATGTTGCAATTCAAATGTTCAGTAAGAAGCAAAGCCCTCCAGAATAAAGCATGAATATTACCGTGTGGGGCTGTAAAGAGAAGACTATTAGAATATATCACCAACACACTGGGGGACCATTTAGTGCACTGCTCTAAATACATCATTTAATTACAATGGAGACATTACTTCATGTTTCTACTGATGTAAGTATTATTAGAATTCATGATATTCGCAGGCTACTGTGGGCCATTACATTGGCCATAAGCTATTCCATAAGATTTACTACTAAAGGCCCGCAAGGGTATTTGAGCATTCATGGATTCTGTGGCAGTAGGCTTTTATCTAAGACACATAAGTGAGGGACAACCGAGTTATTATCTCTAAGAAACATAGCTTAATATTTTGGATTCTAAAGGTTAAGGTACCATAAATCCTGAATTACTCTGAGATATCACATAAAAAGACATTTTTATTTTATTTTACTCTACTCTGCCTCTTAAAATATTTTATGATGGCAGTTTCTAGAGTTGTACCATGTTGTTTACATTCAGTCCCTGGATGCATCAAAAACCCTGACACAGCAGTTCCTTTAAACGGCTGTAATGGAGGCAAAATACATGCAGGGGATCTTCCCCACCGCTGCCGCTTTCCCATAGCCGTGGTTTCCGGTTTGATTAGTCTGTCGCCCTGATCTGATGAGAGTCTCTGCCCACGTCCTCACCCGCGGAGGATCTTGTTACTGAGCCAGCGGCCAGAGCCTGGCAGGGCCTGCTGAAGACAGAGGCAGGAAAAGTAAATACAAATATGTGGCATTTTGAAACAGATGGGGTGAAATGTGCAGAGATTACGCTGCTGGAGCTCGTAATGGAGAAGGGAGTTGGAGCCCCTCTTCTCTGGGTGATCTGCAGAGCGCCAAAGGCAGCCCGCGTTAGCTCCGCGGGGAGCGTCTTCCTCGGGCACGGCAGGAACCAAGGAGGCTGCGTCCGCCGCAGCCACCCCGCTGTAGGTCCGACTTCCTGGCTGGTGTCAGGCTGCGTTATCTGCTTTCTTTGGGTTGTTCCGCTTCATGGAAGCACCAAATTGCGTGTTACGAAGGATGGGTAGGATTTTCCCCTGAAGCACAGTAAGCATCACTGAAATATGGGAAGGAGCCCCCGAGCAGCCAGGGGGATTCCCCTGGCCTCGGCACCACTTGCTGCGGGGCCGCGGGGTTGGACGTGCCCGGTGTGCAGAATACACAGGCCTGGCGCTGGAAGGTTCAAGCGACAAGCAGCAGCTCTCGCGGACGTGCGTGAGGCAACAGGCGGAAAGCGTGCCCGGCTAGCCGGTGCACAGGGTGTCATAGCTGGAAGGGTCGGGCACGTGGACCTTGCTGTACCCCGCTGCCGCATGCGCCGTCCTTGGGTAGTTCCTCTACCGCTGGACTTTCTCTGCACGTAGCAGTCATAACAAACGGCACTTAAGTTATCTTTGAGTTCAGGGTAAGCTGCAATTGGGCTAGAAATGGGGGGCTGGCTTGCCAATTCTTCAGGGCAAGAATGATTCTTTTTCCCCCACCGCAGGTTTTGGCTGTCGGGAGGGCTGACGGGACTTCTCGCTCACCTGGATGAAGCAGCACGGGGAGATTGGCCCCTGAGAGAGCAGGGAGCCTGGAAGCGCTCCTGCAGAATGCAGTTAAATGCTACGCAAACACAGAATTTGTTTTCCTTTCTTGATTTATTATGGAAATCTGAAGTCTAGGCTTCGCACTTGTTTTCAGTTAGATTTACTTTGTGCAAGCTAGTCCTCTCACCTTGCTATCACTCTACATGTTTTAATGGTTATCTTAATAAAATACACAGTCTTGATTTTGCCTGAAGAATCAGTTCAGATCCAGAGAACTGTTTCTGTTT
>VZSV01000018.1:1627324-1686836 GCA_013398735.1 Nothocercus julius
TTTTTTTTTTTTTTTTTTTTAATGTATCAGAAGTGGTTGATCTGTGTTCATGAACCGCATAATACTGCTGAGTGCAGTCACGCACACTAGCAGCAATCGGTGGTATAGGCCTTGGACTCTATAGCATTATTTCTGTGCGGCATAATCCTATATGAAACATCCCTGCTTTTATACTAGGTTCGCCAATGGTGACGTGATGGGTTGCACAAAGGGGGAAAGTGAAGAGGTCCAGTGATGACCTATTCATATGGCTGGGTAGGAAGAGTATTACTTCAGCAAATGATGAGTTACATATTTTGATAGAATGCTACTTACTCCTTTTAATTTCATATAGGCCTTTAGACATTTCTTTTAGTTCTCTTTTCCTAGAAATTTCAGTTGTTGGTAACGCTCTCCTTTGCCAATTCTGCTGCTCTTTCAATGCCTTCCATACCTCCTGCTACTGGCCAGGAATCTAAAAACAATAGAAATAATGTAATTATTGCTATAATTAACCCACTTCTCCAAAATCATGGTAGCTTGGTAAAGACTTGGGCAAAGCTTCCTTGTCCATTTGAATCTGAATTTTTAGAAGGAATTTTTTTTTTTTTTTAAATTGTGAAGTTCCAGAAAACATACACGTATATCTAGACCGGGATATTACAACACGCTTGAGGCTTTTTACCTCTTAGGAAGATGAGAGGGAAGAATGTGTTAAATCAGGAAGAGTAAGTCATGTTTCAGTGTCTGTTCTCAGTAGGTGGCACTCTTTCCTCTGAGTATGTGCTGAGTTAAAATCTCAGCAAGTCCGCTCCCAAGGTTCATGTTTTAGCTCAGAAGCAAGAGTGAGGTCTGATAGTTTGTGGTTGCTGAAGACTCTTTTTGCAAGAGATGTGATATTGCTGCCTGTTTCCTGGCCACATTCCAACTCTGGTAATTATGCTCTGAGTCTCTGTGTTTGCTCTGCAGTTCCAGGAAGATACATTGCTCAAAAGATTCCCGCCCAACCCCTCTCAATTTAATGTGATGGATGTTCACGTGGAATGATTGACGTGGTCTTCAATGGAGATGGTTGCATGTCTGTAGTTAGTGAGGTTATTTTCTAATCCTCCATGGCCTGTAAAATATTTTTGATTTTTTGATAGGCCTAGAGGCAACCAAAAATGTAAGATTTCTATCTGCATTGATAATGCTTTGAATTTGTTTTCTTTGTAGTGTAGAGGATTGGCATTGTCTCTTCATTACAGGAAGAAAAATTACGTTTAAACCAGATGCATGAAAAGCAGAAGTAAAAAAGGAGTAGAGGAGAGAAAGAGAAAACAAAAGTGAGACTATTATACCACCTCTTAATATAGCTTAAATGGAAGTAAAATGCTTTTGAGTAGAGAGAATGTCATATGGATTTTATCTACCTTCTCTTACACAAATACAACTCTGTTAGAATAACATGAGCTCCAACTCCGTACATGACAGCAGGAGTAGGTATTTGTAGGATTCAAAGCTCAGGGATGTAAAAAGTGCAGGGCTGTACAAGAATGCTTTAGTCCAAGAGGCCACCTTTCGGATTTTGAAGATGATCAAAACAGACATTTGAACTGGTTACCTTTTTTTCATTAAAGGGGCAACAGCTTGGCTGTCTTTGTTTTCTAGACCCTCCATTAACATTAATGGTATATAGGCTAGATACATAAGAAATGGATTGGGGAAGTTGAATCCCCCTGTGGTGACGAGAAGGCAGACAAGGTGCCAAAATGCAGAGTAGTAAAAGGAATAAGGTCCAGCTGGAGCAACCCCATCATTTTGGAAACGGGGATCAGCAAGCACAGAGGATGTAGCTGATCCTTTTTCCTCCTCTTTGTTATGATATTGAGTGGGTGCTCTGTGCAGACTCTGGAGAAAAGAACCATCTAGGAATTTGTCAAAGGAGGGGTCTTCAACTTGCAAAAAAATTGATGACAGAGAAATAGCTTTCCCCAAATGTCACTGTGTAGAGTTTAATCATGTGTTAAACATGAGCTTGATTTTACAGATGGTCCACTCTACTGGATGGAGCTATACCATTTACCTTTGTAGTTAATACATGTTGGGTTTTTGGCACAAATGTTTATGGGCAAAATAAATGGCACATGTGAGAAAAAAAACAAAACAGAAGACCAACCAACCAAACTCTAGTCATTCAGGATAAATGGCATCTTGGGGCAAAAAGAAAATGCTAAGTTTCATGCACCACTTCAGCCTTATCATGACCAGAAATAGTGCTTTTGCATGAAGTGAATTTTTATGAATAAATAGCATAAATAGATAATGAAGTTTAACAAAAAAATATAAAGTTCTTAGGCAATGTAAGATGACATAGGTCTGTTAACTGCTAGGTAATTATACCAATTTAAATCATCTTAGCACCAAATGAAGAAGAGAAAGAATCAAAAATGCCTCCATCACAATTCAAATGGTATCTTGAATTAGCATTAATACTTTGGGTAGAAATCTGCACATACTAAACTTTTTCTTTCTTATTCTTAAGTCCCTGCCTCTCCAGTCTCATTTCCCGTTGCTGATTGTTGAACAAACAAAAGTATAAACCGAATGATTGCTAGTGGTATTCTCTACAGAGCATGGAACTGGCCTTTAGGGCCAGATGAAACCATACTTTCAAATGAAGCACCAAGCAAGAAGTCCACAGATACTCTGCTGTTTCCTGTTAAATGAAAGAGCTACCCCTTTGCTCCTGCTAGAGCCCGGCTTATGAGCCTGGCCTTGATAAATTAAAGGAAAAAACATTTTCCTCAGATGCCATTCCTCTGTATGCACTCACGTCTCCAAGGCTTAAGATCTAACAATCCTCTAACAACTTGGCCTGGAAAGATGAATAGCTTTTAAAACATTGTGTAGATTGTATTAATTGGGAAGGGAGTAATGGGTTTAGAGTAACGGGAACGTTTTTTTAAACAGCTTGATTGCAAGGATTATTACATACACATTGAATTAGACAAATCCAGGGAAATGAGAATAATTTCTGCTTTTCCTGGACATGCATTTAAAGTAGAGAAATGTAGAACTAAAAGCAAATAGCACAACCTGTTTTAATCAAAGTAGTCTAGCAAGAAACAATCAATTAAAGAACAGTCTGATTCTCTGTGACATCAATGTATGAAAATCTGTTAGACGCCAGATTGTGTCTCAAGACACATATGATGAACTGAACAAAATGACCTGCTAATAGCTTTTACGGGTAATAAATGCATCATGTTATTGGTAATTCTGCAGATGGTAAATCAAGCTAATATCCAGGCTGAAACAAGCTACTTGTTAAATATACTTCAAAAATGTTCCTCCTTGTTATTCCATAATTGTATCACACAGAAAAATATGATGATTGCTACTTATTTTTAAGCATTTTAAACTAAAATGTTTTAACATGTAGACATTTAATTTTCAAATTCTTCAGAGAGAATATTTTTGAAGGAGTGTTAGCTTTTGAAGGACGGCATTTGTATTGATATTAGCAGCCCTATATAACCTGTTATACATAAAAATATATACCTATAAAATGCTCTCAGCTTTATTGTTTAATGTGTTTTTTGAAAGAGATTTCACAATGTTTAATATTAATCTAAAGCAGTTATTCAAAAAGCAGTACTTTCTATTGTAGAGATATGAGCCATTTTGAAATGGGGAATTTTTGTAGGAAAAAATATGTAGAATATGAGATATTGCAAAAGCTAAGTTTAACAATCCGCAGAAAAACCCACAAGATTTCAGAGCTATACACGGCAGACTTAAATTTGGGATGTATAAAATGATTCAGGTTTTTATACTCCAAAAGACTAATTCTGTGGAGAACGGGACTAAATTGCATATAGAATTGCACCAAATTCCACATCTACCCATGGTAGAAATTCTGACAAAATGTTGGCTCAAAAAATAGTGATGCAAGGTGGACATTTCACCAGCATCTCATCCAAAAATGAATAATGAAAAATGGTAAAGAAACCAAAAGAACTTAATTCATGTCTTCCTGCCAAGGATTTTGCAGAATCTACGAGTCCATACTTTCTGTATTATTCACTGTCAGCTTTTAATATTAAAGAAAAGTAAATTAATTTTCCAGATAGGAATTATTTACTGGAGAAAAGCAGCTACTAGCAATAATAAATTATATTTTTGTGGCTTTCCAATTCAGTATTTATCCACAACAAATTCAAACAGATGTTCAGTGCTCAATTATTATACTATCTGTTAAAAAGTGTTTTTGACGGGCTAATTCATCAGGAAACTGGAAAATGATTGGAGAACATTAATAAAATGTGAAGGAAACACCTTTACATGTTAGACGGTGCAAAACCATTCAGGCAACTGTGAAAGTCACAGGTATCAAAAAGCTAATATGATAAGGAAACAAAATCAGAAAGCTTTGTACTGGGAGTCTTTTGAACACACTTCTTTCCCCAGTTTCATGTGAAAACACTGTGGCCTTGACCCTACCTCATAGCTTTAGTTCTTCTGCAATCCTGTGTCAGATCTAGATGCATTAGTAACACCTTTTGTTACTTACCACTTAGGATATTGGTTCTAGCTACAGCTTTCAGTACCCCACACTTGAGCTAATATGTCTTGTGTGAGTTTATAGTGACTCTTCTCAGCTATTTAGTATTGTCACCAAACCTGTAGAACTGCTGATAAATATTAAATAATAACTACACCAAGGTTTTTATTTAGATTTTAAAACTGATTTGTCTGGCACTTTTGTGGTCTGTTGTGGTCGTTTTCAGTGAACAATGAAATCAAGCTACTGGTGAAGAAGTGAGAGGAAAGGCATGGTTAGATCTGTTTGTGCTGTTAGGAAATTGGAGTCTGAATTCTTAGCCTCTCTTCCAGCTGCTCTTGGTGTTAGAGGCTGTGCACAGCACTCAAAAAGCTGTTGTACAGGAGCAGCCAAAAATACGGTCCTCTCCAGTGGGAAATTCCTCTGGGAAAGGCCGGTGTCACTGAGCACCCCATGTCGCAGCAGGATGGGGACCGGTGGCTTGCAGAGGAGAGAGGACCAGGGGATGCTGGGGCAGCTCTGCGGCAGGCACAGGTTCTGGCGTAAATGAAACTGAACTTGGTCGCTGAATTGTTGCCCTGAATTATCAGGGCCACCTCTGCCAACATTAAACTTGGACTTCCATCAAGTCAATTCATTTAAAGGTGGCAGAATATGACTTTCAAAATATGCAGAAGTGTTCATAGCAGAAGTGGTCGTGTGTTTGTCCAGTCGTGGAAAGCGCAAAATACGGTTTCACTCTTGTGATTCTGCTTGAATTGTAAATATTTATAAACACAGAAAAAAAATGATTGAGTTATTAGTCAAAATAGCAAATCATTTGAGGAAATTGGGACCTCCTTGAAGAGAGGTTACTTTCAATATATAAATAATTCATTGTGAGATATTGTCGTATGTCTGTTTGTAAGTATAAATGAGTACAAGAAAATATTCTGTGTTTTTGTGCATCCTTTCTTATGACACACTTTTAGAGGTTTCAGGATGTTTAAATGAAAATATAATGTATTGTTTACTATATATACAAGGCAAGCCAGCAGGGTAATATTACTGTTGTATGTTCTCCTAGCCAACTCATCCAGAAGTTGGCTGGAGTGCAGAATCTGACTTTGGGTAGTTTCTTGGTGAGCCAGTAAAAGGTGGTAGAAATTCCCTGAGTGCCTCTGCCTCCATCCTTTCCCCATCCTTCACCATCCGCTTGTTTCAAATGGGCCAAAAATTCAACTTTGTATTTCTATGGAAACTGTTTTGTATTTTAAAATGGACAATAATTGAACTGAAAATTTTAATGATAAAGTCAACAGTTATTGGGCTAGAGCTGCCCCCTCAGTCATAAAAGCTGTATGAGAATTTCTAGTTGAGAAACGCTTAGCTCCAACTTGGAAAGGGTCTTGGGTGTCAGCAAAAGACTCTTCATTTATAGGCCTATCATTGTTATCTCTTTGACTTTGGACATGGTCACGTTGTTTTACTATAGCAAATACTAAAAAAATCCAGGGTGGGCAGGCAGCCCAGTGAACAGTGTTTTTCAGCAGGAGCCTTTCCTTCTATCTTTTTATTTTTTTAATATAGTAGTTGGCAGAGGCATTGTACAAACACAGACTTAAGGTTACTGCACAAAAGAACTTAAAATTCTAACACTAAATACTAGCAACTAGTAGGAAATTATCTATCTTTTCATTTTATCGAAAAAATGTAGGGTAATCTCAGTGAAGGAAAGTTTCTAACTTAGACTGAGGTCTGTTATTTCTCAAATATTTGTTTCTATTTAGTGAGAAAAGACTTCCCACGCATAAGTGGTAGGTGAGAGATCACTGGGATGTTTCCTGTGGCAGGATTTAGTTCTAGTCACATATTTTAAGCTTTTCATCCTTTAGGATTGGCCATGCTAAGCCATAGTTTTCAAGAAGCACTCGTACCTTTAGAAGTAGCTTCTCCTTCCACCTGCCCTTAGAATCATAGAATCATTGTGGTTGGAAAAGACCTTCTTTTCAGGAAATGTAAAAGGCCCTAACAGATTTTTTTTTTTTTCATATCCTTATCTCCTTTGTTTCCCCGGAAACGTGAAAAGAAAAATATTTTCCTCTTTTTTCATTTAAAACAACTCTGAAAACTTAACTGTTCTGCAATATTAATTCTCAAATAATTGTTTTTATGTGTTTAATTGTGTTTAAAAGCAAGAACCAGTTTTCAGCATCCCATAGTCTGTGTCATAGCCCCTTCTTTCACAAATGTTCTGGATATCAAGGAAATTAATACCGTAGGAACAACTCAAAGAACTTTAAAGCTTCTGTTTGCTCTCTGGATGATCACAAGAGGGAAATTATGTGCTCCATGTCTTGAGAAATTATATTTATTATACTAAAATTTATTTAAAATTAAGTATATGATATCAGTTTAAATATTGCTCTAAATTATAAACTATAATCTCCTGGTAGATATTTAGTGCAAATTGAAAAAGCTTAAATGGCTTAAAAATGGCTTTGAAGCATTATGTAGAAGTAGTTATCATTTATAAATGATGAGGCGTTAATGGCTTCCCTCCACACTTTGAAGAAGAAATGAAAGTGTCTCCCTCTAGAAAGCTACAGCAGCGTGTGCCTACAAGTTTACTTAAAGTATTTATTTTGAGATTCTTTATGTTACTGTAATATTTTGAAATTCAGAACAGTAAATTTATTATGATAGAGAGTTTGTTAGCTAGAATGAAACCCTTTTCATTTCTTATTTTAGGTTTTATTTTATTGTTGACATCCAGAGTAAATTACTGACTTGTTATTTGCTCTCCTTTCTGACACTGTGTAATCCACCTGGCTTTGGGGAAAAAACAACTTTAGCTCATGAATGAAATAGCCTTAAAATTTAAGAGAAAGAGATATCAGATGAGTAAAGTATCCTAGTGAAATCCTGTGGTATAGTAGTTTAAGTGTCTGACTCCCATGCCTGTGTCAAAGATAGCAGAAATAGCTAAAAATAATGTACAGTTGTCTTAGACCTGGAGTAAGTCGTGATTTGAAATGATTCCATTATGGAGGAGTTATGCTATGGTTTATTTTGCTCCTGGCAAGAGTTCTATAGATGATAGTTTTTGTTTAATAAAAATATGGGCAACATACTATTCTTAAATAGCTTAGGTTTAAAGAAAATACAACTTGGTGAGTTTTCCTAGAACATATGAACTGTTGCCAATGTCGCTTTGTGTGCAAAAGGAAGAGAAGGGAGAGGGAGAAGAAAAAAAAAAAGAAAAAGAAAAAAAGGCAAAGAGAGCGAGATTTTGAAGTAGCGATCTTCAGAGTTATCTTGTCCAGGCTGAACAGGAAAGTTATAACATTTGAGGATTTCATTGACCAGTACAGCAGAAATTGCTTCTGTTGATAAAGGGAGTTGGTTAAAATATTTGCCCAAGAGTATTTGCAACTTGAGCATTTCCAAATACAGGTAGTATTTATTTTAAAGCCAACTCAGTAGCGCTGATAATCATATGTGAACTCTAATGTGAGATATATTCTTTGGTAATGGGAAAATCATTCACTTTCCATGGCAGTCAGTTGAAATTTTATATGATATTGAAGGTGCAGTTATTTTCTCCCAACTTAGGGCCATTTAAGTAGTGCTCTGTCTTCCTAAGGGAAATCCATGACAGAGCTTTAAGGGTAACAAAACGGAGATAACAGACCAAATTGTACTTCTTATTGTATCTAAAACAAAATTTTAACTGCTTCCAATTATCCTTTTGTGTTTAATTACAGGGACTAAATTGAAGCCCTAAAATAAGGAATCTGACTGGGTAACTTGAATATTTGATATAGCTTTGCTTTTCATTGGAATTAGTTTTAGTTTAGTTTGAATTTAGTTTGAAGGTCTGGTTCAAAAAATGCTCAAAAGTACGCATATAAATAATTCTACTTATCTTGTTGAAACTATATGCATCTTTAAGGTTAGATTAAAGTTAAATATTTTGATAAATGGAGACATACAAGAAGAAAAAAAAAAAAAGTCCAGGAGTGACCAAGAATCGTATTCTAGTATATGATTCCAACACATACCCACTAAATTTTAAATTTGAAACTTAATATATTTGTAAAACAAAACAAAAACAAACCCCAAAACACAAAACAACCAAACAAAAAACTTGAGGTGAGGTCAAAGGAAGGAAAGAATTGGTGGGAACAGGGATGGGTATAACTTAAAAACCAAGGTCAATAGTGAAGCTGACCTTTTAAGTAGCGCAATTGGAGGTGAGATTATCCATTCCTTTTCCCACCCTCGTCCAGCTGAAATGGCATCCCCCATGTGCATACGCAAACAGAGCAGCAGAAATTAGCAAGCAAGGTAGTTTTACTATAAATTCCTCAACAATCCCCAGACACCCACCAGTAAATGCAGTGGAGCTAAGGTTAGAACATGGCCCAAGGAAGGCTTATTTTCCTCCTCTTAGGCCTGAGGTTATTTTGCTAGGGCGAAGTATCAGTCAGTGTAACCATAAATGAAACAGCTCTGATACTCTGTGCTTCTGGCTTTTTCCTAAGCAAAGAGTATTACCTTGTGGAACTTGCAGAATGATGCTGTGTCCCCTCCATAATTTGCAGTGCACACACAGCCTTCGACTCCACAGATTAAAAATTTGAAAGTGAAACTCTCCTTTGACTATTACTTTCTGCTGTTGCTTATACATAGCTAATACATGTCCGATGACAAAGCAAAATAGAAAAATAATATATTTTCCCTTCTAGTGTGCCATTGAGCTGATTTTACGCTTTTGACAGCACTTTCAAGGAAGTCAATTTTCCCTTTTTGTTATCTTTCACTTAAAATAAAACCACAAAGAAGAAAGACAACTATTTAGATATAGACACTGTCAGGATTCTTATACTGGTTTTAGAAATCAAATCCCATCCCATATTGTACCTGCTTTATAAGCCAGTGCTGAACATCAGTAACCCATATTCCCAAATATACCCACTCCTGGCAGTTCCTTCTGCTTTATCATGAGTCTTGCAGTATTAGATGGTGATTTGAAGCTGCTGAACGCAAGTGATAACAAGAGAATCTCACCTTTCATTTAAAAATATGTATGTTTTTAGGCTGCATAGCTGTGGAGAAAAGGTTGAAAATGCCATCTAGGAATGCACAAAATTCAAAACAACAGAAAGTATGTCATTCTAAGTAAATCTTCTGGTTTTTGAGTGTCTGGACTGGCAATATTACCAACTAAAATTATAATGAATAAATAATGACAAGTCAATTTAGATTCTCTTTTTACCAGAGAGATTGAAACACACAATATAAGGCATACAGGTTAGTATGCAAACAATCAGCAGGGTCTAGCTGTTACTTTCAGCTCTATATACAGATTGTCCTTTATTGGCAGACAAAAGATCTTGGATTATTAAAAATGCATTCCGATAAGGCTTCAATTTTTTCCAGATTGCTAGCATTGATGCACAACCACTTACACCATTCAAAATACCCATCTAGCAATTAATGCTGTCCAGTAAAGGATAACGTGCAGTTGTTGCAATGGAAAACAGCGTTGCCCGTGTTGCGTAGTGACCTGCTGTACTTAATTACACAGCAAGGCTCCAGAGCTAAAAACAAAACTAGTGTGTAACTGTTTAGATGAGCTTAAATATGCTGCAGTGCTAATGAAACTTCCATCTTTGAGTAATTTCAACCCTTTGTGCTCATTCAAAATCATGTAATCGTAGCAGTAGAACAGCTCCACGTGTACTTTGCAAGGTGAGCTGCATTTAAGTAAGTGTTGTCTAAATCTTGGACTGATTTTTTTTTTTTTTTTTTTCTGAAACCAAAGCAGTTCCATCAAGAGTAACTCACCTTCTTCCAAGGGGACAAGAGGAGAATTATGATAACTCGTATGTCTTTGGAAGAGCTTTACCTGCTGTGATAAGCCTATTTGACTACAAGGCAGCAAGAACTGTGACTTTTTAACACCAATTCCTGTAAGGGTATCTCTTCCAAAGATTTGGTTTTCTTTACCGTTCAGTTGCCCAGTAGTAGGACTCCCAATGTCTAGATATTGCCTCTGCAGCATTTTTTCTCATGCTCCAGGCTTTCTTCCTTATATAACCGTTGTCCAGTGCGATATGTACTGCTCATTCAGGTTGAAGAATGCCAATTTTGCTGGGAAAGCAAACAAACAGACAAAAAAGAAAAAAAACACAAGTGACTAGAGCTCATTGGCATATTTCAATTCTCCATAAGCGAGGGAAAAAAAAAAAAAAAAAAAGCCAAGAGATTTTCCTGAAAACTGCTATGCCCTATGTTAATATTTACACAAGTAATGCAGACATATAAATAAGTCAGATATTCTTATGTCCTTTTCTTTTCAAGAAATGCTAAGTTCTGAATCACTGGAAAATGACTGATCTTCTGTGCTTTGTCCCTTCTTTTCCATGTAATTATCTTTTCCATCTGGTACTATATATGAGAGATTTCCAATAAAAGCACACGCTTCACAGTTTAAGTGTTAACGTTCCATTAATCTCTAACAGCCAGATTTATTTAGACTCAGCAATATATTATTCCAAAAAGGTACTGAAATCGATGAATCTAAAATACAACTATCATGTATGTATTCTGCATGCACCTTTCATGGGTTGAGGAACTACAGGCATCTCAATCTGGGCCAAGGACCTCTATCTGTTACATGTCTTGATGCTAAATGATTTCCTATCTGTGAATAGGAAGGATGAAATTGAAGTCAGTGGGAATACCTCATAGAATAATATATTGCTTGACATGAGTAACGGTGGCAGAATACACCCTACGGGAATTGCAGAGCTAAAGATTGGCACATTAAGTTGAAATACTCCCATTCCCCTCCCATGTAGTATTTCCTGATCCAGACTTGTCAGTGTACTTACAGCCTGACCTTCTGTTATTCCTTCTATTGACTCCTGGGCATTGTTATTTTTTAAGTTGGAAATTCAGTTCATGCAATACTGTATCAGGTTACTCACCTTGAATCTAAGTCAGATATGAACCTCCTTTGGAAAGAAGAGACCTTCTGTAAGGAACTTGTGGAGCTTGCCCTGTAGGAAAAAAAAGGAAATTTTAAATAAATTTCTCAGTGGTTTCATAACCCTGATAGGTTGCTGAGGGAGTCTCTTGTACCCAGGTATTCAGTGGTGCTTCAGAAGCTGACAGATGGGGGTTGCATGAATATGGTAGGTTGTAATATTCCTCTCAGATCCTGGGAGGAATGGAAACGTCTTGCTATTTTAAAGCTGGAAAGTGATGAAGGATTTTGCTATAGGAAAATATTTTTGGCATAGTATTTCTACTGTAATAAAATTTCCTTTTATTCAGTAAATTCAGGAAAGGATTTTATCCAAAGTATAGATGGTTAAGTGCATCCAATTTCACTGCTATGTAAAAATTTGTTTCAGTTTGTTTCAAGGACTGAACCAGATCCTTCTAAACTTTCCTCTGTTCAACAAAGTTTTCCCCTTGAACAAAGCTCAGTCTAAATTCTCTTTAAATTGCAAGGCTATGTAACTATAATATTTAAATATATAACTCTGATAATGTAAATACATGTTTGTGGATTTTAAAAATGTGTATGATAGTGAATCTGTAGCTGCCAAGAATGCTACTAAAAGCAGTGCTCTTCCAACTTGAATGCTTGAGTGAAGAGAACAGACAGGACATTTGGTGTTAACACATGATTTTTATAAAGTATGCAGTCTCATTCTGGATTGGAATTAAGGCCGCATAAGTATATATACTGATTTTAGTGCGTGAAACTTTTTCCACAAAGAGTAAAAGGCGTATTTGGAACGGAGAGCAAATTGCAAGCCACCTCCGGTTGACTCTGTGATGTTACCTTTCTAAGATGTTACCTTCCTAAGAAAGATACCACAGGGAAAAAAAAAAGAGCAAAAGCATAATATCTATTCCAAATTTAGGTGGTGAAGAAATAGTTCCTGGAACATTGCATCAAGAGTTATGCAGGGAGAGATTCATGAAGCTGTATGAGAAGACAGAGACAGGAATAAACTTCCCCTAGTGTTTAAGACCAGATTAAGTCTAGGCAAGAGAAGTTTTGGGAAAAGTTATAAAATATTTAAATGACAATTTTTTTTCTTAGATCTCTAATAGTAATCTTCCATTTCATATGTGCACAGATTGTGTTAACTTCTAAAAAGTTGAAAATGCCCTCTTTTAGCCAAATACAGTATTGCAAAAAGTGGTAGACTTTTGTGTGATATGTATTGTTCTTCCATTTTTAAGTTCAACGCCACCTCCTACAAAATTAATGCAACTTTTTTTTGAGAAAATTCACAGGAAAGAATGTTTCGCATCTGTTCCCACTGTTTCTTATTTTCAATTAGAAAAAAATATTAAATACTATTTTAATTTAAATCTCACATGAGTTTGTTTCTTTTGGAGTACATTGATCTGTACTGAATAATCAGCAAACTGAATAATCCCCAGTGCAAGGGATAGGTGATGGAATTCAGTCTTTCTCTAGTCTTGTATGTTTTGTCTTGCTCTGAATGGAGTCATTTGCCTTCCTAAATTGCTTCTTCATGCTAACATGATGTTTTTCTTGTGACCTTTTCTGTTTCTTTTTCTTCAGATATATGAGTTATATGCTCAGCTACTTTGGCTTATGCCAAAGTAGACCTCAGGATGATTTAACCTGGGACGTAGCATCTACCCTAGCTGCTAGACGTCTAAGTCCTTTATTAAATATGTTTTTGCTGTCTTGCTGGTCTTTCATGTGTACTGCATTTGCTGTTCATGTTAGTTTACATTTTATCATTCATAGAAATAACTGCAGAGGAGCAAAACTGCAGATATGGACTTGAAGTTTGTAATGTGTGATCTAAGTCTTTAATTTCAAATTCACAGAGTTTAATTCCCAAAAGAAGGCTGTTAAGGGCATTGCAGGTGAAACGGCAGCTCGTTACGTCTGTCCTCCTCCCTTCATTTAGGCAGCCCCCTCAGATGTGGCCTTCAGGTCAGAGCCGTTGGAAGGTAGCGCCTGTGGAGCCCTGAATCTGGCAGTAATTCAGACCACCCTTAGGACCTATATGCCTTAGGTAGCTTGCAGTTCTCCACGTGAGACTTCTGAGGTAACTGGTCGTCACAGATCCTTGTCCACAGATCCATGAGGAACAGGTTAAGAAGGCCGTAGTGGCAGGTATTACAAAAAAAAAAAAATCCTTAATTTTGTCACCATCATCAGTATATTTGGATTATGGAACAGGCAGCAAGTGTACGCTTTGGATTCATTTCCAGCTTTAAGTTCTATAGTCTGGCAGATGGACAAGGAGAAAAAGCAAAGTTTTTCCAACAAAGTGCTCTATTTCGCGTGAATCATTTGTCAGAGGTTCTGTTGAAACATTATATCCTATATCAGCACTGTCTCTTGAGAATAATTGTTTGCTTTGGGGTCTTCAAGCAGTAATTCCAGAATCTCTGCAGGCAAGGTTATTTACAGAAAAACATGAGAATCGGTTGATCACTGCTAACATAGAGATAGTGGCACAACTGCGGGGAGGGAGAGCAGTAGAGTCAGCAGCTGATTCTGAAGCCAGAAAACATAAAAATAGTAATAGCATTAGTAATTTACAATCGCAAGCCATTTTCTACCATAAAAAGTGACTGGTTATGTTTTATAACAAATTTATTTATTTTTTAAGATTTTCTAAAATACAGACATTGTAGGTACGTCTGCTATAAAGATAATGAGAGCAGACTGCACATTTGTGTGAAAAATGAGTGTAGACGTGGCTATTCCTAGGGAATAAGATTTTTACAGTGGGTGAGCACAACATTTTGTAGCATTGAATATTGTGAATGAACAGTGTATGTATATCAGTGGGATAATGTGAAACTCCATCAAAAATTCTAATAGACATAATGGAAATAGCTCTAGACAGCTAGAAACAAAATGTGCTCCTGGGCATAAGCATAAAGTTTTCCAAGCTACAGGCTATGTTCTGGGTCTGGAGCTTCTGACAGTGTATTTACTGAGGGAGCTATTAAATGTGTATTTGACCAATCGATGTGCAAAATAAAGTACACCATTGCCAAACTGAAAATATTCCTTCACCAGCTAGGATTTTGCATCACCAAGACCCACCTTGCTTAGCTGAATAAACAGCAAAGTAAAAAATGAACAGAATTTGTTTCTCCCTTTTACTTCAGGACATTTTTCTCTCATTCCTAGATTCTTATTTAGAACAATAAAATCTTGTTGCCATGGGGCAGAATTTGCCAGTATATAGGTAATGCTTGCTTGCTTTTGCCCTCTTAATAGTTAGTTGGATATAACTGAGCCTCTAGTGGCTAGATTAATTTTTACCAGAATTTAGGTAGGAAAAGAAAGCCTGAGTGACTTTGGTTAATCTTTTCAGGACATACTGAAACAGACTAATTAAAAATAGAACCATAGAAACAGGGTGTCTTTAGCATGACTGTACCCATAAGATGCTCTGATGAAGAAAATAATCAAAAGTATTGAAGAAAAAGTGACTTGAACTGCTTGTTTGTCTTGTTGATGACAGAGCTGATAGATTGTGCCTAAATACCTTATTCTGAAGCTTCCATTAAGATATCAGCTATTCATTATGCTTCATGAAGTGCAGATTATACACTTCAGTTGGAACTCTATAAGCTCAGTTAACAAAGATTTTGCCTTGTCAACTGAGAGGTTCAAGCAATGACAGTGCACATTCTTGAAGAAGTTTTTATTCTCTAGTTCCCTGTGAATTATGGTAAAAGACTTGCAAATTATCCAATTTTCAAGGAGATGCCTAATCTTAAGTCTTGCAAATCACAGGTTAGAATTTATTTCACATGAGAATATAGGAAAATACAAGCAGAATGACTGAACTGACAGAATAGCTTGTCTTGTCAAAATGCAAAGAATGCATTTTAAAAATTGCCATAACAGCTGTGGTCCAAATTCTGGTCTTGGATCCAGTTGCCTGTGGTTAATTTGTACGTGTGGATCTGCAGGCAGAATTTGGCTGTAAGTCAGGACTTTAAGCATAGTTAAAATAAAGACATAGGTTTTCTCTAGTTTGCTACACTAAAGCAATTTAAGTTTGTACAGTACCAGTTAATAAAGGTTGTGAACTGAACTCTGACACAGCCAGTTTCCTGTTATTCTGTCAGATAAAAAAAATATGATTCCCATTTCTTAATTCCCGCACTGTGCTAGGATACTGAAGCTTTGGGATGCTGCTGGAAAAAACAGTTAAATTTTAATTTAACTCTGTGGAATCTGCTTGTACACCAAACATAATTGTTCTCCTGGGCATGCTTAGTAATAAAGCCAGGACTAATTTTGGATTCTATTTTGTGTAAAAGCTTAAATAGGAAGCCACTTGCTCTATTTATTTACTTTTTTTGACAACATAATTGTTCACTGATCTTGCTAAGAAACTATCTCTGTGCAAGTCAGATGAGGGATTGAAGCTCAAAGGCCAGTATAGTAGTGCGCAGGGAAATGAAAACAATATCTACATTCTGCTCTTTGCAGAAAATTGAGAGCACATGTTTATTGTGTCCTTTTTCACACACATGCATAGCATTTTTGCTAATTTATAGCATCTTTGCTACTTAGTAAAATTAAGTAGTTAACATTGGAGAGCAGTAATTTTGAGAAACATCTCTGACTCTTCAAACTGCTCTCTGATCTTCATAGTGTATATATTTGAAATTATTTATGGATTTTGACATGATTTTACAGTGAAACCTAACCCCGACTTTTCATTTCAGTGACTTAAAGGAAGTGGAGAGCTTCATTGTGTAATTAAGTAGAGTAGGTCACTGTGCAGTGTGGCAGTGTTGTTTTCTGGAGTGAGGAGAACTGCATCCACAGCACAGCATTAATTGCTAGGTAGGAAAGGATATTAATATTTTGAATGGTTGTAAGTGGTTTTGCATAAATGCCAACAATAAGGAAATGGTTTTATATTTTATTGTTATGCATTTTTAATACCGGAGTGCACTCTAACCATAAAGCTTGTAACAAAAATTAAAGTATTGTTTGAATCTTATTGAACATTTAGGAATGCTATTTTCTAGCATATTCTTTTTTTCACTTTCTTGGATTCTGAGTAGAAACTTTTTGTTGTTGTTGTTGTTTATACCCATTTATGAGTGTTGTAGAACATTTCTTTTTCTTTTCACGTTAGCCTTAGTACACTTGAAATTGTTTCAGTAAACATTTGCAGCAGAAATATTCTATGACTGTTCAGAAAAAAAAAAGTTAATATCTTAAACATGGAAAACTCATTATTTTATACAGGTCTGCTTAAATGAGTTGGCAGAATACTTCCTTTTAGTGTTTTATATGTTACTATTCATAAAACAAATATTATTCTTTAATTCTGTAGTGCTTCTTAGTATGCAGACAAATAGACTTTATGTTTAAGAATCAGGTTAGTCCCCTGACCAATAATACAAAGAATCAGGTTAGTCCCCTGACCAATAATACAAAAACTTTTTTGAAATTACAATGGGATATACTGTTTTCTGCTAATAGTCATGGGTACTTGGGCCATTTGCCATTGGTAATTCCAAAGAAATAATGAAATTAGTTGCCCTATATTTCCTTTTGGGGAAAATCAGCTTGACTAATACATTAGGAGAAAGTTTCAGATACTTCTGTCTGTGATTGTGCTGTAAGATTTCTGCAAATTCAAATTCATAGCTAGTTCTTTATGTAAGTTGCAAAGATTAGACTAAGAAAAATGTCAAGTCATTAATTAAGTGATTATGTAGTTAATCAAGTACTTAATCGTAGGTATTACTACTCAAATTTATATTCTGTTGGTAGTGCACCATGTAACATTATTTTTGTCTTCAGTATTATTGTCACCAAACTTCTATTAAATAGAATAAAACATTTATCTTTGCATAAAGGAGTTCGAATGGGTAGAGTGTGATTGCAGAAGCCTCTCACAAGATGGCTTTAATGAGATCCATATGGTCTCCATATGATGCTACAATGTATTTCACTCTATCTTGAGAATATCCAAAATTTTTGTAGAAACTTTTCTTTTTGTGGAATTTCTGCAGGCAAACAAACGCTTTTGTCACTGATATGAAAGCAATAGTTTTCAGGGTGAAAATTGCTTGAAGATTTGACCTTACATGTATGATAATGCCCTTGTTTCATGTATGTGTGTATATGTACCAGAGACAGCAGCTGGCTTTGTGCTGGTGGAATCATATGTACAAATGTGCAGTACATAAACCTTGTAAAATAGTTATATCCAATTTTATGTGTAGAATGGAACTAATGAATACATATAAGATCCTGGAAACAGACAAGCAATATTGGCAAAAACCCATAAAAAAAAATACTTTTTTTTTTTTTTCTGTTTTTGTAATGCTCCTTTTTCTCTGTAAAGGGTCATGGTCTAATTGCTCAGAGAAATGCATAAGCATATAAGGAGATTTTCTCTATTCCAGAGAAATCGCAGTCTAAAATGACAATCTATCTCCAAAGCCATGGTTTATTGTGATATAACTGAAAGTCATTTAAATATGCATCTGCATACATAAATGTATTTTAAACATATATGCACACTTACACTGAGAAATCATTACATATGCATTTTGAAATGTACTTCCTCCTCTGTAAGTGTAAATACATATATACACACTCATACTATATAATCTTACATTCAATTTTTGAAGTAAATTGCATCCCATTGCTTTGCAGCCCATCCCCAAACTTCTGCTGTCTTCAGGTTAGTGTTTCACATAAGAGGGACATCATGAAAGCAGGAATAAAGATGATTTTTGGAAAAGCAAAAAGGATTAATGTAATTCCTAGAGTAACAAGGCAGAAAAAGAGTTATTAAAATGCAAAACAGAAGTAACAGATGTAAATCTGTTATGGGCCTTAAAGGTGAAAAAAATAAACATGGATGTGGAAAGCTATATAGATATTTCTTCCCCTTTTGTGCAGTAAAGAAGTTCAAGCAATCAAATAATCGCAATTAAATACTTTTTCTTACTGTAAATAGTGAAAAATATGGCAGCGTATTTATAGTACCTTTCATTTTTTCAAAAGATCTTACATATAAAAAGAATACAGTGTCCAAAAGAATTTCTTGATTGGTTTTTACTTCTTATTACTTGTGATCCCAATGGCATTTTTTGTTGCAGTTAGTTTGATGATCATAATCTGAATGAATAAAAAGCAACAGATTTCATTAAAAACATGTATCCTGTCAGATTCTTTGTTAATGCATGCGCCTTCAGTCTTCCATTGTTTCGATTTTACCTGAAAGCTTGAAAAAAAAAAAAATCTTAAACCCACAATTTTTTATAGAAATATTCTTCGTAATGTCTGAGAATTCTCATCAGGAAGAGTACCTGAATGTGTACTTTATGAAAATATTGTATTAGCAAATTATTTTGAGTATAATTTTTATTTTACTTCATCCCTTGAGACTTTGATAGAATTGTATGCCATCTAGTAAGTGAATATCTAGTCCTTTCATTTGTTCTGACCTTGATTCTATATTTTTCTCCCAGGTTAAAAAGTACTAACTTTTGATGAAAACTCCTCTCCGGATCGGCAAGGAAGAAAAATGCACTTGCTTAAAAATTTCCAAACTTAGTTGTCTGGTATCTGTGTGAGTGGCCTGACTCCAGGCACAGGCTTCATTTCCCAGCTGGTAACTTTTAGCTCAAGTTCTATGGATTTGCTGTTCTTTGTTTACTTTTTAAAACTGAATACCTTAAATACAACACTTTTCTTTTTTTCCTCAACTTTTCTCCCAGCCAATAGACCAAATTAGGGAAGGTGACATATAGCAGAGAATCTGATATAGCTTCTCTATGAAAAAGATGCTAGCAATGTCTCTAATGAATGAGTGTCAATAAATTTTCAAGTCCCATCATTGCCAATTCAACAAGAATCATGGAATGAATACCCTGAGATTAGTGCATAAACTGTTAACATATTGAGATCTGCATTTTCTCTTGTGTATTTCCAAACTTGTTGTACCCTTTGAAAAAGAAATAATTGTTTTTGACATTATTTGACTGACTTGATTCAAGCAGGCCGTAATTATAGTGCTGATCAGGTTTCCATAGACTGCCTGAATTCAAGCAGGAATACAACATGTGGAAACATGATTGTTAATCACAAACAGATACTACACAGATTTTTTTCCCCAGTTCGTTTAGTGCTTCACTGAAGTTACTTCATATTTTCAACTCTGTAGAGCTGTAAATGCCAGAAAAATATCATTGATGTAATTATCCCTAGAAAAAAAAAAAAGGCTGGCAGTACCACTGGCAGAGAAGTTGACACTGCTTAAACACTATTTAAACATAGAAAAAAGTGCTTGCCTGTGTCTTAATTTGGACAGAATCAGTTGTCTAACTTTTGTTTTTTAAAAAAACAAACATAGCAGAAGAAAAAACAAAGCCTCTATTCACTTACGAGACATTTGTCAGGCTTATAAGGGCCCAGATGCAAACAGAAAAAAATATTTACGGGAGGGTTATTTGACTCTTCATGTCAAGTCAATGTAATTTTCACTGATCCAACAAAATAGTAGAGGGAGAACATTCACCAAAAACCTAAGGGTGAAAATGAGAAAAAGAATCACTACTCCAAAGAAGAGAGACTGAGGCAGGCAGAGTTTATAACAAATAAAGAAAACAATTGAACAAAAGGTGGAAGGAGGCTGATTTAAAAAAAAAAAATCAGTTCTAAAAAAAAGGAGATGAGAAAAAGTTCGCAGAGATCCAATTGCTGTGTGGTTTGGAGGGTTGCTAGCATTTTAGTCCAGTAACAATAGGAATACAGGAGATGGTAGGGAATGAGAACTGTATGTTTGTTGTTTGATTTAGAAAGAAAAGGAGTACTCAGATTGGCTTTGAGGCAAACAAAACTTAGAAAATTGGCCTTTAGGATTGCAATTTTACAATCAGAATCTTTTACTACTTCTGATTATCCAATTGGCGAACACTAGTTTTTGTTTTGTTTTTAATGTCCAAAGTTAGAGAACTGTACGTAATTCTGGTATCATTAACTTACTAAATTTGAATCTACTTGGCTGACTTCACATGAAGGTCAAACAAAGGGTAAGTGTATGTGGAAATACTCTGAACGTGTTGTTGTTATTTATATTAACATTAACTATAGTATTAAGGATGAGTCGAGGGAGTGGAGATTTAAATCCCGGGCTCATCAGAGAAAGTATATATTTCCATAGGAATAAAATAAAAAGAACAATGTGGACAGGTCATAGGAAGTCTTTAAAGTGAAGATAAGGTACCTAAGATTGAAGAGGAATATAATGAAGAAATGGGACTTGGTGGAGGAAGCTGATTTGGTCAAATAACTGGATATGAATACGGACTACCACAACAGTCTGAATCAAATAGGGCCTATGTACATATCTTTATAAATGAATATTTGTCATCTTTATTTTAAGTTTGTCCTCAAGTTATTAATCCTAATATGAAGTTGAGTTGCTTTTGACTTTTTTGAAACAGTAATTCTGAAAGCTGAAGTTTTCCCACTTTAATCTATTTTCAATTCAAAACAACTTAACAAAATAGAATTAATTTAAAATATAGGCTTTTCACTCAAATTTATGTAAAATTTTGATAGCTAGTCTAATTTTTTAATGATTGTGGCTAGTTTTTTGTTCCCTGATCCTAGTTCTATATAAGTTTCAGAAAGAGAAGAGAAGGGAAGAATATAACTGCAAACATGCCGAGATCAAAGTATGTTTTAGTGACTTAGTTGTAATGCATGGAAATACGTTTTCTTTCTAGAAAGCTCTTTAGGAATTCACCATGCAAGAGGGAGTTCTTACAGAACATTCAGAAATTGAACATACTTTAGTTAATAGATAATACTATCAAATATTTGTCAAGTGTCTTTTTCTTTCCCTTTTTTTCTTGATTTCTTAAAACCTTTTATGTCTTATTCCTTCATAAACAAATTTTATTTTTAGGATGTAAATTTTTCCTTGGAATTCAAGATTTCTGAATTCTGTCCAATATAATTTATATACTCTAAGTCTGTTCACTTTGATAATGTAAGAAAAAGGAGTATAAAGTAAAACTGTGTTGCATTTTGTTTGATATATGAGTTCTTTTGATCTTTATATTATGTTGAATTTGGTTTGAGGTTATTAAAGTCAATTACATTTTTTTCAGGAAGCTAAGAAAACCTGCAAAGACACACACATTTCCTTAGTCCTCTTTCTGGTTTACTGCAGCTAACGGTTTTGTAGATCGTGACTGATAGATGAGGAGATAGGTGAACTTCTCAGTAGTAACAGACTATTGTTATAAATGCACGTTTGACTCTCGTCCTGGATCTCCCGATCCTGTGTGTTTGTTATGTTTTGCCTGATTGGTTCATTTTTAGGGTTATGCAGAACACAAGGTCATAAAACAAATCCAAATCTTAACTATATTGTCACCCTGAATTTAGGCGTCGCTGTGATGAACATAGCTTGTGAGAAGGCTGAGGGACGTGTGCCTTTACACAAATGCACATGCAAAGTCCCCCCTCGGCCATCTTCTGCTCCTCAGATTATACACCAAGTTTCAGCAGATAGAAATTTAAGCTTTTGGGGAGTTACCAGCTGCGACAAAACTGGGGAGTAGATAGGCGCTGTCTGGACTGCCACCACCTGTGTCTTTTTAGGGCTTTCTTTTGTCTGCAATAACCCATCTGCTTTATTCTTGGTCCTCCTACTGCAGAGACCGTTTTGCGTATGGTGGACTTTCTGACATGAACAAGGTTAAAGGAAAACCTTCATATTTTTATAGGACAACTGTAGATACATATTTAGAACAGACACTTTGAAACATAAACTGCCAATTCCCCATGCCATATGGAATATCTTTTTCTTCCTGTTCCCTTTTAGTCCCCATGGCACTTCATATTTTTTTTCTGGAAATGATATATCTTTGCTCTTACTAGCTAAAATACTCTGTTAAATGTTGCCATTTCAAAGCTGATTATATAGTTGGAAAATAGGATACACACCAAGCTGGTGAAGAACTAACTCTGCTCAGATTTATTGTATATTTGATTGACTGGGGAAATGACTTTCAGTTGACATCTGAGCCAACAAGTTAGCTGAAATAAAATTTTGCTTAATACCTTTGCATCAATAATCTAGGCACAGCATCATTGATTGAGAAAGTCTGATCAATAGAGTATTACTGACTGCCTAACTGTAACTTTGCCAGACTTTTTTGTTAATTCTGCTGATGACCTTCGTACCACTGCTTTTCAGGTTCACCATTTTTTTTCTCTTTGAAATTCAATTTGCTCCATTTGCTATTATTTAAAGAATTTACACATCCAATTGATTTCATTCTACCTGATACAATATGTGTTTACGATATAAAAGATTGTGCATCCTTGGGACAAAGCTTTTGTAGCCCTAAATTAGAATATTTCTCAGAAACTTCACCTTGGGGAAGACATAATCCATAGGAAATAAAAAGGGGAATGTAGAAACATTTGTTTTAACCCTGTGGATACTGGATTATTTTCATCTCTAATGACTTACCTTCAATATAGATGGAGGAGGAAGTAAAAAGGGGAATAATAATCTTAATCAATCCCAGATGGATATCATTCAAAAATAAGAAAACTAGTGAAGAAATATTGAGAAAGAACCAAATCCTAACTAATCACTCAAATAAGAATGCTCCATTCTGTCCTTTTAAATATTTTATATCATGGTCTGTCTTCATGGTGATTTATAAAGGACCTTGTTTTTGTGCTTGTGACATTTTTCAAGCTATCTCCATTCACACTTTGATGGAACAAAACAACTATTTATTTGAAAGCTATTGAGAAGTTTGGGATTGCTTCAGTCAGTGTTCCCTCAGAATACCTAATGATTCCCTTATCCACAGACAAAACTCAGTGCATTGTCTAGGTGTATTTGTCTTATCTAGCGACATACTGAGTACCACGTAATGTTATTTTGTTATCTTTCCGATGTAAATTCCATGCTATGCTCTCATAGCTATGAAGATACTGAAAGTAAAACATGCTAAAAGAACTTATATTTCAATGTACTGGGTTGCCCTATTAACATTTTATTGCTTGTGGAACATGCACACCATTTAGCTCTATATAATTTTCCAATATGTGAAATTAGATCCTTTGTTAGATGCATAGAGCATGTAATGCAGAATAAGGCAAACAGGCTGGTCTAGCCTGAGCCTGGCTGTTCCCAGGTGTCCGTTTAAAGCTCTTCAGAGGCCCAAGAAGGTCCAAGAAGTTAAAATGATTGCTCATTAAAATGAAGGCAACCTGAAGGATATTGTTTTTCTCCTTGACATTCTTTGGAGAAATCAACCACCATTACAGGGTCTTCTACAGTCAAGCGATCTTCCCACTATTGGTTATTCCGTATTTCAGAGTGTCTCTGTACCAGCTGCATAGCATAAAATGGCTTTAACATTCTGTCTGGACCAGAAAATATAGACCTTCCTAGCAAAGTGTATCATATTACTCTGTTAAGCTGATTGACCTTGATTTTAGAATAAGAATGAGCATCTGTATTCCATTTAACTAACTAAAGAAAATGTCATGTCTTGGGAGATGGTGAGATTTGCCCACCTTCCCACCTAACTTAACACTGCCTAAGTGAAAAAGACAAATAAACTTGAAAATATTAATGTTTACTTGACTCAGTTTTGAAGATACATACATATGTTTGATGCTATACATCTGTGTAAATTAAATGAACTTTGGAGAGATGTCGTTTAGGTTAATAAAATATGTGTTAATGACGAGATAAATACCATAAATTGAAAATTAAGGGAACCATTTTATATTAACCAATAAATACTGAAAGCAACAAAATGTTGATACTCCTAAAAGCTCTCATTATGTCAGTTTGTCAAAAAATAATTATATTTACCTGAAATATAAAAAAAAAATGACATTCCTGCAGTGTTACTGAATTTTAAAAATATATATATTTTCAGAAATATTTAAACTTAAACAATCCCCTCATATATTCAGTAGAAAAATCAACACACCTTTAATGAACAATTCATTATCCAATGCACTTTAAACTCTCATTGTATATGTTAGTAAGGTGAGACAGGCGTTACAAGTAGTTTAAACTTACTGTCAAAACAATGTGTTGGAATTAATTTCAAATCTGATTAGAGAATGGAATGCCTCCTTCTGCAGATAGTTTTAGAAGTAGATCTGTATTAAGTAGTTCACTTATAAAATCCCATATTCTGCAAGGTGCTCTGTCTAGATGCATTTTCCTTCTTCCCTTCTTCAGTGCTCCCAAGACCCTCTGTCACTTCTTCAAGTTCTGGCCAAGCCACAAAAATAGCAGATCTTCTTCAGCCCTGGTGACAGATCCAGTGAAAGGAAAGAACCGAAAGACTGAAAAAGCACACACACTGCTGACCCTGCTTTGAAGAGGTAATATATTTAGGTAAAGAAGAAAATACTACTGGGATTTTGATCATTTACATGATTTCCTTTGGTATTGTACTTGGTTTTTAAAAATCAGACATTTTATTTATTTATTTATTTTTACAGTTAACATTCTGGTACTTTTCAGAAATTCGTGCACTTTTCAGTATCTGATGAAAAACAAACAGAAAGCAAAAAAGCCCACACAACAGTTGGAAGTTGTGCCTAAATATTCTTGGATGTTGTTCAGTGTTGTTGGATGTTGTGCCTCGAAGTGTCTGTATTGGCTTGGTGTCTCTACAAGAGTCCATTTCTGGATAGATACTTCTGAAAACATGCTCAAAATTTGGAAAAGGTGAAATGATTTTTGAGTCAGGGATAAGAGAATATTTCAAATACCTTTAGTCATTATGACAACAAAGTAAATGAAAACATAGTAATACTCTTGGGATGATGATGTGATCAGTGCAAAAGTACGGCCTCATCTATCCAAGCACTATTTGCAGTGTTTTTTCAATTTTGGAACGTGTTTCAGTTTTGTGTAAAAGGCTGGAAGACTGGGATCTGTGGTAATTCTTTTTAGCACTTTTGTTTTTTATTTTCATTTATTTCATTTTTACATAGGGCTTCATTATTTGCTTTATGTCATTTTTTTAAAAGTCCTACTGATAAGTAGGATTTGTCAGAGCTGGATATATCGGACTTGGTTTGGTAATATGTATAGTTCCAGGACCTGACACTCTAATTTCTTGAAAGCTTTGCATTGCTGTTTCCTGAGCCTGCCATTTCATTAGTTATTCATCATCATAATGACTGTATTTATTATTACTGCTAAAAATAGGTAATGATGGCAGTATCTCATATAATGGATTTGCTTTGTCCCTGCTTGAAAAACGTTGATCTGTCACAGTAAGTTTACAAGGCTGCAATATTATCTTAGTAAAACCGTTCGTTTAATTTTCTTATTGTGGACTATATTAGGCTTTTGTTTATATAGAACTATCAAAATCAGATTTTTGTTTGGTTTAACCTGAAGTGCAAATATGTGCATCATTTGAAGATCTAGCTCTAAATGTTATTTAAGTACAGTAGATTAAAATTTTATTATTAGGTTTTGTGATTTCGTACCTTTGGACTTGTTTGGTTTCAGTTAGAAAGCTTTCTGTTTTCTCAGAATTCCCTGAATATCTAGCAGTATGTTCACAGGAGGTTTTAGTAAATGTAAAGCGTTCATATTTTACCTCATAGAAAAAAATGATGAAACCCTTTAATTTGAAGTTTGGTGGTTTGAATGCATCATTTGTATGTTAAGATGTATTTAATATTTTAAAGTCTTATGAAAAGTTGAAGGGCTGGCTTTAAAGTGTTCATTAAAACATTGCTATTCATATCCTCCAAAAACATTTGTTTGCTTTTCTGATCTTGTCAGTTTGCATCTTTTTAGCAGCTATGGAGCTGTTCATCTTCTGTGAGGCACAAGTAGCCAAGTATACAAAGTACCCCATGTTCTGAGGACAGAAAGAGGAATTCCAGGCTGCACACTAGAAATTAATTCATTAGAATACTTACATAATTTAGTTTTCTAAAATAACCATTATTCTTATATCACCTCTGTGCCTCACCTTTGCTTCTGTCCCTCTCTGAGAGATAGAGAGCTATTAAAGGAACCTAAAATTACCTGGCGGATGAATATGCTACTTTATGATAGATAATCTGGGAGAAGTCTTAAATATCTGTGCCAGGGAACATGGTAAGTAGGGAACATGTTAGGACAAGACTCTAGGTATCTGTTTTGAGCTTTGTGGCTATATAACTTGGAAGACCTACAATGAATTAGACAAACCATAAACTAATTTAAACCACCAACTATACAGTGCAAAGGCACAGCATGCCACAGAACAGTCTTGAAACTTGCCTGAACATCATCTCAGGTGTGAAAACTGTGAATGTCCAACACCTCCTGCATTCGCCTGGTCCGTTTGCTCTACATACTATATTAGGTTTTGTGTGCACTACCAAGGTAAATGAAGGAACTCCTCAACATGACTGTTTTACACATATGAGTAATACTAACTAATGTCTTGGCAAACAGGACTCCCTATCTCTGTTTTTTTCTATAACTCTGTGTGGATCATGGATTCATTAAGCAGTGGATACTGGGTACTGGTCATTTCTCTATCACTGGTGGAATATAGATGCAAACCATCCTAAATAAATAAATAACGGGAATCAGAGAATTGTTGGCTGTCACCTCTTATGATGTCAATGACATGATCCCTGTTGTGAACCCAAGATATAACTGGCATCTGTAGTTAACACTAGGTCACATGTATTTATCTTGCGTTAAAAGAGTCATCATTGGAAATGATTTTATAAGGTGTGTGTTTGTGCCAAAAGTATGTATCACAGATATATGGGCAATGAGAAGTGTATCTGGCAACGTTTAAATCTTCAAACGCCCTTCAAAGACATCCTATTTTTAAATTCTATGCAAGACTTGATGCAAATCAGTTGCTGTGTTCTGAGAGGTCCTTCAGATCTACTCCAGCAGAGCTCTTAGTAGTTCCAGGAGAATGTGGCTGTCATAAGGACAGGGGCCAAGAGCTGCAGTGAATGTACTGTTTCCCTCAGTATAGCTAGAAGCCTTTCTTGCAATCAAGACTGCTGACCTAATGAAGGGTTCTATATCTAGTTACATATTGCAGTCTCTTGTGTCCTGAGACCATCACAGATATATCAAACTACCATTGCTTGCAGTCACATATTCTGTATATTCCCATGAACAGCATTGTCTGTTTCTCTTTTTGATGTATATATGGTCAACTGAGTTTTCATTTGTATTATCTGCAAGAATAAAATTAAATGAAAGTTAATGGGCTTTGATATTTAAAGAATGATAATTTCAAGGGTTTTTTATTTTTTTTATTGCATACAAGCTTTATATTGTCTTTTTTACATTTTAAGCATCTTGCAAAATCAAAATAATAATTTATCCAGTGCTGATGAATTACAGTGGTTAGGTGGAGTTAAAGAATTAAAATGACACTGTTACATATTAGCATTTACATGTAATTGCTGCAGTTATCTGAGCTTTTTAAGTTAAACTGTGATTTTTATATTCATAGTTAACCATCAGGCAGTTTGGAAAAAAACACATTGAAGTTTATATTGTAATTCCATTACATGTAAAAAGTCCTTCATGTGCCAAAATCTTTGAAGCTATTGTTTTGTGAAAGTTTGTTTCCACTTACCATGCAACACTATGGCATCTGTCAAATGAACAAGAAAAAACAAACGTGTGTCATGAAACTCACCATACATGGATGAAATGTGTAACTTAGGTCTATTCATGTTTAAGAGCTGGTGCCTTGTGTCAAAGGCCAAATGAATCCATATAAAATTTATCATCACTGGAAGTTAGATCCAAAAATGAATGCCACTGTTCACAAAAGACCTGATGTGCTAAACAGGTCCATCTTTTCAGTTGTGCTTGTGAAGATCTATTTCAGCTTTGATTTGTATAATTGTTTGTAATAAGTACAAGGCTACAGCAACTGGACTTGTCTTTTATCAGAGGGTTTAACTTGATTGTCACCAAACATTAGAATCATCTAGGCCAGAAAAACACTGTGAGAGTAAATGCCATCCATGAATAGCTTGAAAAATGCAAGTTTGAGATGTCCTTGGGGAACGTGATCATTTTGATTTACTCTGAAAAATCAACTCATGAGAGAAACTTATCATGCAATGTGCAAATTCTGTTTTTTTCAGGCAACTGGCTGACAGATGCAGGACCTGTTGACCTCTGTAGATTTTCTCTATCCAGAATTGTCTTTATTCACATTTGGAAACACAAGACAGATCAAAGAAATATCCAAGTCTCACTTTCAGTGTACATACACTTAAATCTCTACAGAAATTACAAGGTAAGCTAAGTTACCAACTTTTGCATTTCACCATGTTGACTATATGTGTCTACGATGTAGTCTGTGTTAAATGGCAGGTGATTTAGTTTATCCATCAGTATAACTACCGAGAGGGAAAAGTATAAAATGACAGTTTTAAGGAAATACATTCCTAGGGCTGGGAGGAGGGAGTGTTGACATTAGGAACATGGGGTTGTGTAAGGCATAGCTGGCTTTCAGTATTTTCTCCTTTTACATTTTCTTGTGGATTATAGTGCTGATAACACTGTTGCCACTTCCTCTACATCTGCAGGAGAAATCCTGGTTGGTGAAGTGGGTGTCAAAGACTTTTATGGGACAAAATTGTAGGAAAAGATTTGACTGCCCAAGATCTTAGAGTGGATTTTGGCTACCGTCATGTGTTCCAGGATTAAAACTTACCAGTTTTAAGTCAGTTTATCAACCAAGATTATATCACAGTGAAGTAATACTACAGTTTGGGTCAAATTCTAAGCAGACTTCAAATATGCTACAATTATTTTTCCAATATCTTTGATAAAATAGACTCAAATAATTTCTATGAGTTTGAATACTGTTATTTCATCTTCTTCGGAAGTTTTGAACATGTCTTTCCTTTGTTCATTTTGAATAATTTGTCTTGCTTTTATATAGACAAGAGCTCCCTCTAAATGTTACATGATAAAGGTCCCAGCAGCCTGAGGTGGGATGAGTGGACCATAGTAGGGAGACCAAATATATTTTAAAAGTGAACCTCACTGGGATTGTCAATGTACAAGGGAGGAAAATCACTGATGTCTGCCTGTTTAATGGCCACATAGAAAAGCCATGGAAGTTTGGGTTTATTTGTCCACTTTGTGGAAGTCCTGGGAGCGCATAAGCCATTCAGTATTTGGAATGAAATTGGATTTGCCAGGACTGGATTTGGCTTTACAAAACCTGGATGAATACTGTACCACAAACAAGAGAGTAGTGCGTAACAGACATCCATTTTTAATTTCTGTATAGTGAAGACATGCAGTAAAGTAATGCAATAATATACATGGTAATGTATAACACGGTAAAGTGATTCTAGCATGAATAACAGGGCAAAGAGTTTGACTATGAATGGATTTATGAAGCAAAAAGATGGTGCCCACATTACAGGGACTTTGTTTTGGACTTGCCATGGTTTGATCATTAGTAGATGCAGTTCAATGCATAAGGTCTTGCAGGGCATGTTCAGGTTTAGTGTCAGCAAAAAGAAATTTAGTTAGCACAGTCTGTGTTGTAAAGTGTGGTCAGTGAGGATGATCAAGTGATTTACTTTAAAAGCGCATTCCTGATCCAAACTGAAATACTCCTGCAGTTGTATCTCATGGGGGATTGGTACCTAAAGAAAAAGCAGTCAGTCCTCCCTGGAGAGAGGTATTCAAGAGCTGCTTATTCTTTACAGGAGGAGATCAATATTCTGCAGAGGGTTTGAAAAGAGGGATATATGTCACCATTTTGTGGGGGCATAATCAGCAAGAGAAGGAGCATCAGAAATACAAAAATAAAGCACCTTCTCACAGTTGAGTCCAAGCATTTTAGAACTGCTTACATTACTTCTGAGACCCAGTTGTGAAGGAAATGGCAATACCTGTCTTTGACATCAGGGTCTTCCGCTCTTTATCTGTTCTGAACCTCCCCGCTTCTGAGTACTCTAAGAACCGAGGCTCAGCAGGACCTGTTACCACTGAACTGTGCTTTCTGGGTTATTCTTTGCAAGCTTCCCATCTTCGGTCCTTACAGTTGATTCCCTTTTATTCCCTACTTTTTTTTGCCTTTACCATCCTTCTTGCTACCTTAATTAAAGGCCTTGGTTAGGAGAGGTAGAGTGACTAGATGGGCGCCCTATCTCACAGTTGGCACAAACAAGGGAAACTCAATATACCTCGACAGGCCCTGCTGATAAGCAGATTTGATTTGTTTGTTGCATTAATTAGAGCTGAGTGAATAATTCCCAACAAATAGTTTATCTGATGAGTTGAGCCTCTTTCCTTGCTCATGTATATTTGGAAGCATAATATCTCTTCACTGTGGAATTCTTGTTGGATTTTGAAGCTATTTTCCAGAAATTAAATTCTCTTTGACTGAGCATGCCTAACCCTGGAAGCCATCACTCCTCATCTTTAAGGTGCTGCTTCCTGTGGTTGAGACATAATAACTAATCAGGTTGTGCTTCTGGCCCTTTATAAATGGGTATTTAGCAAGCACCTGAAGTTAATATTGCAAAATAGGAAGCTGCATGTGACCACTTCTTTCATGAAACCTTCAGGCAATTTTTTCTTCATATCTGCTCTGGTCATAGCTGAAATAAAGCTTGTATCTCTTCGTTTCTGTTCTTCTTAGCTGCCGCTTTCTTGTTTCTTCTCCTTTTTCGAACGCCTTCACTGTGCTTGGACACTTCTCATATAGCTGTGAGATTACAGTTTGCTCCCCAAGCTTACCTTGGGGGCACACTGTAGGTTATATATGGATCAGAAATGAGTTATACTCTAGCTTGCATATGAACTTGCAATCATCCAGACCTGGGCCCAAACCTGGGTCTTCAAACCTTTTGACTCGGTACTCGCTATTTCAGCACAGGGGCCATCTATTCCTACTGGACCTCCTATAAAGGGAACGAGCAAGTGGAATGTTCTTCTGCAGCTTCTTGGCTTCCCATTTATAAACAATGCTTCGCTTACCCATAAAACACTTTGTTTTCAGTGTCGCTGATACTCATCTGCTACTTCCAAAGCTATCAAGTAAATACTCAAGTAATAAAGAACCAAAGTCCTTGGTGAAATTTTGAATTGTTAACTGAAAAGGGAACTGTGACTTAGGAATAACAGTTCTAAATTCTGCCTATGCAAAATATAATTTGAACAAATCTTTACTGCTTACTAAGAAAACTAACAATGGCCTCTTTCCACATCTTCTTCCTCTAGTCTTTTTGCCAAATCCCTGGCAACATGCTCACCAACTGTTTGAATTTAGTTCGTAACATGGCAATCTCCTGAAGAGCAACTGTGGGCAAACACCGCTGGCTTTGGAATATGTTCCTGCCTTTGTGCATTGGCTCATGAGGAAGCTTTCTGAGGGCCTTCCACACCCTGGCTCTTTCCAAGCCAGCTTCTTTCTAAGCTGTGGTTCCACAGCTTGTGTCTTCCTTCATTGCCCAGCAATGTAAATTTGATTCAAGTAAAACTTTCTGTTAACAAACGTGATACAAAATTCATGCCATCTTTGAACTTTTCTTCTGGCTAAAAGGGAGCTGTGCTCCCCAGCCCTGTATTTACAATGTATTTGCAATCCAAAAGTAGAATGCATAATAGCAACTTTAGTGGATCATTGAAACATGGCTATGGTTTTTAACTTCTTCCTGCATTCCAAACAAATGTCAGTGTCTTCTGTTTCCCTGTTTCAGTAGTGGTCAGCCATACTTCTCTTCTTTTTTTAAAAAAAAAAAAAAAAAAGAACAGTGATGTCTTCTGTAAGGCTCTTAGTTAGTCTGAAAGGGAATCTCTTCTTTAGCTGTATTTCAGCTCTGTAAAGCTGTGGCCTTGGACAGTGATGGCTTTGGAAGGACTTCGTTATTTAGCTGTTTTCAGCAGTACCTCCCTGAGGCAATGCGATGTGAAGCCTTTGTAAGGCCTTTGCTTGGGCCAGTATGTTTACAGGTCTAATGAAGGAGTTTCTGTCCTTGGAAAAAATTAACCAGGCAGGAATTGACTTGTTTGTTATGTTTTGCTATAGTATCTATGACAAATGAAGAGCCAGTGAAGTGCTGACAAGTTCTTAGTCATTGCTTGCTGCCTTGATTTGGTGTAATAGTGCTAGCAGAATGTCACCTTATATTTTAGCTTCTTGTTTTGCTGTCTGTAAATGTATTGCAATATTACTGATACTGGGATTGTTGGCCATTATGAAATAATGCAGTAAAGATGGCATTCTAGCCAGTGTTGGCACCACACATTGAAAACAAATAAATGCACAGACTGACAAATAGCTAAGTCAATAATGGGGATAAATCACATACAGAACACCATACTGAACAAGTGAAGGAAATAAAGTTTCTTGGCTTGTTTTCTTCCCTTTCTATAAAAATGGTAGGACCTGATCTAGGGCAAATGAACATCGGGATGAAATAACATTACATCTGACCAATAATAATTTTGTACTTTGCTGGGTATTTTTTTTTCAAATTTTATCAATTGAAAATCATATAGTTTCCTTGTTGTCTGTGACAAAACAGGCTAAACTGCTAAGATTATACCTGTCCCTGTTTATTGCCTATGGCAATCTCTTTTTCCCATCCCATTGAAAATTCAATTCCGTAAATACATTTTTGTTTGGAACACTATCATCAATAGTGGCACTACTACTCACCCATGGGCTTGCCTAGAGAAGGTTAGAGATGCTGAGCAGCACTTCAGAATTGGAATATGCTGTTTAAGCAGCATAGCTAATAGAGTTGTTTCTTTACCTTTGATGTAAAATGTGTAGTGAGGATGCTACTGTCCAACCACACTAGCACCCACCCTTCCTAGCAACCTTTCCTGGTTTTGTTGTACATATATTTTTTTTTCTGTGTGCTTCTAGCCATAGTAGTAACGACATCATCTTTTCCTCTATGTTTTCACTTTCATAAAAAAAAAAAAAAATGTGTGTATCAGTATCAGTTTTGCCCTTTTTATATTGCTAATATTCCTTGGGTAATATTGTTATTTTTTTCTCCCTATCATTTACTCTTTTGCAGTGTCATAGCTCAGTCTTCTGGTATTCTTTTGTTATATTTTTGCTTCTCAAAACAACATCTCCTTCCCCCAACAAAAAAATACCTAGGACACAAGCATTTTATAATTTGTTCTCTGTATATTCTTGTCCAAAACACTGTCCAAAACAAAATAAATGTAGAATCTACATACAGAATGTATTCTCTCTCCACACACCCCAAGAGCTCTTGTACAGTATTGGAAGAGTGATCAATTACTGGTATGCAGCCCCCATAATAATGAGCAAGTGCTGGGACGCACTCTGGCCATTCACCCAAGATAATGATCGAGTTGTGGTATAGTAAACACATTCTGCATCCATCCATGGAATGTCATGCATGCTGTATAATATAGAGGGAATGATCAAATACAGAGATACACAAATACTGCCAGTACCACCCAGGCTGGAAATGGTGTACAAGGATCCTGATTAAGTAGTTCTTAGCAAGTATATTGTGCAGCTGCTCAAGAATGTTTCTAGCAATGTGGACCGAATGTTATTCTGCATCCTGTTAGTCTAGACTATTCTTTCAGTGTTTTTTTTTTTTTTTTCCTCTACTGAAGTTTTTCAAATCAGTTTTCTAATTTTGCCTGCTCTAATATTTTTCTCCTGTAGTTCTCTTGATGTTTCACAAACTGCCATTTTATGCCTGGCCCTCTGGTATCCTGGATGTAGCACTTGCTAAAATATTTATTTCTCTTTAATTATTGGTCATTTTGAAAGAGAAGGAGGAGAAAGAGTAAAGCACACAAGCACACTGCTTCTGGTTCTCCCCTTAACTTTAAAGCTTACTTAGTTTCCTTGTATTTATTTTCCCAGACAAAAATATTTTCATCTTAAAGGTTTTGCTTTCCTTTTCTCTAATTTCACTGTATGTTTACTCTTTCTTTGTGTGGAGATATGAAGAGAAACTGTTAGGTAAATTCCACTTAATTTTTCAAAGACCTACTGAGTGAATGGGTGAGTTAAACACGGGCTAGAAAAATTGTTGCTTTTGCACTTATTCTTCCATGAAACTGATGCAAGTGTATTGACTGACTTCGCTAAGAATCAGGAAGATAATGTATTCCTCAGTTTAATTTATGTTAGAGGCCGTTATAGTTCTTTGACCCCTTGTGTCTTGCAAGCAGTGATGCAAGTTGGTGTGGGGGCGTTTCTGGCAGCCTCGTCCTGGGGCTGCTTCCTCACGAAGCCGGAACCGTGCCGGGCTGCTGCGTGCCTGTGCAGGTGAGGTGGGAAACAGCCCTTCATCCGTCTCTTCCACCCCTCCTTGCTTGTTCCTTTTGTCTTGTGCTCTGGCAGCTAAGAACGCAATGCAGCCGACTGGCGTTTTAAAAGTGGCCAGTGCTAGTCCAGCTCTGCTCTCCCAGGGAATTTTGGGCTGAGATTTAGGGCTGAGCAAGAACTAAGTCAGGCAGTGGCCACTTATCTAAGCTAATGACCAAGCTGCGGGATAGTAACCGCATTCTGCGTGCTGCGGTGGAATACGTGTGTACGGAGTTTAGTTAGATGTGGATCTGAAAGGGAGCTCTTTCAAACCCTTCTAAGTGGCCTCAGAACAGAAAGAGAAACATGGAAAGGCTGCAGGTTTGGAGTCACTGAGTTGTGAAGAGAGCACACATAAAAAGGATCGTGATAAATAAAATAATGAATGATGTAGGGAATGTAAATCATTCTACCTGCTTGCCTCTTCTCCGAGTAAATGAGCATTTTTAGAGGATGCTTAGATATGGCAGAATGCCATTGCCATAAGACATCACTGAGGCAGGAGCTCAGCAGGGTCCCAAGAAAGAATGAGAAATTTCCATGGATAATGAAAAAACCGAGAGTCTCCGTGTTGCGTTAGACAAAGCGTACGGCGCCTCATGCTTCACAGCATTAGCCGGCTACTGAGAACGGGAACAAACTTCCCCTATGGCCAAGTTATTTTTTAATTATCCACTCTGGGATTTGTGCCGCTTTCCTCCGAGGCGGCTGCGCTAGGCTCTCCCGCAGCCAGGGCCACCACGAGCGCTCGTGTTAACAGGACGGCTACCTCGGAAGCGGGTCCCTGCCTGCCGCTGGGGATTGCGCGCCCCGCGCGCAGCTGCCTCATTTATTCCAGCAAGGCTGGATTCCACGCTCTTTATTAAAGCAAAACCCTACGTTTAAAATTAGCATCGGTAAGACCTTCTTGATCAGTTAAAATAATGGTTGCACGATGGCTTCAGTCCTTTGCTTTGTTCTACAGTTAAGGATGTTTTCATTTCGCAGCGCTGGGCAATGTGGCTGCGATCGTCCTTCTCGGGCTGGTAGGTCTGAAGCAGCTAATACGCCGTCCTAGCTCTTCCTTTCTAGTGCGTGCATACGCAGTCCACAGAATTATATCCACCTGCTTCTTGAAACAAAGAACTCCATGCCTGTTTTTCCCAAAACAGACAAACTCAGTGCCAGTATTTAAGCCTTGGTGAGCAACCATTTGCTAGCAAACCTATGGCCCACAGAGGGCAAGAGATCCTATCAGAAGGAAACAGATTTCATTTTGAGCTTTCCAAAGTATTATTAAAAACAAAGGTCAAAAAAGTGATTTCTAAATACTTTGCCAGTATCTTAATATGTATGCTTTAAAGAAAACTAAGGGGAATTTTAAACTACATGTACATTTTTTGAACATTTAAATGAATGTCTGTGTCTAATCTCAAATGCATTTGATTGAAAAATAGGACAATTTTGATGTTCCATGTTCAATTATTAAGCAAAAATATTCAGTTATCAGATAGTTAATTAAGTGGAACTGACTGTATTCATTAAAATATTTGTTCCAAACAAATGTATTTAACATTCAGATATTATGCAGAATAGGTGACAATTGCATATCTCCATGGAGATCAATAATGGGATTCAGATCATTGTGTAAAGAGTCTGCAAGTTTAATGCAGAGAGAATGTCATTATTATTTCTCTCTTAATGATGGTCATTATGCGCAAACACTGATTGAATTCCATTTGTTACCTGCATTTGAGCTGAGAGGAATAATTACAATTTAAGTGTCTCCATTAAAATTCATAAAAGAATATGAATGCAAAAATTATACTTGAAACTGACAAAATATACTTTGAGGATATAAATTGTGTTTTCTGATAGGCCTCTTAAAAGTATTAAAAATAGCTTCATTTTAATAAGATGGCATATAAAGATCATGCATTATCATCACCTTTATGTTAATTCTCATAATACATGACTAATACTAAAAAGTGAAGAAATTAACTTTTAAAAGTAGAAATTAATGAAACAATAGACTACTTGTCATACAGCCCATTGGAATGGATACCTCTATATTTGGGTTATAGTCACCCATCTTCATAATATCTAGTTAACTAGTCAGCTGCTGTATATTGTGGAGATTACCCTGCCACATTTTCTATGACATGTTTCAATATGTTTTTTTGCTAATTAAATGAGATATTATTAATGCAACCATTTATTCAAGAAAACCTTGTACACGTACTCTGATTTACTGCACTGACTGCTCATTGTACCGTGAGAGTGATTCAAGTGCTTAGCACAAGTACTGAAGGGCCTGATCCAGGAAGGTGCTCAGCCTCTCAATAGTTCTTTGTGCTTCTTGACTTTGCGCTAAGGTGCTTAGTCTGTTATAGGATTGGATCCTTAAGCTATGATTATTAATAGCTGCAATACTCCCGAGGAACTGCCTGGTGACATATCTCCTGAAACAGTCGGTGAGAACAGAAGACACCGATTGCCATCTTTAGGTACTGTGTAAGAGATGACAGACTGGATGGTGGGAGTAAGGTGTCTTCATTAAGGGGATGTTACTACGAAACACTTCTACCCGTTATATTTTTCTCATAAATAGGTAAGGTCCTTCTGATGAGACCTTGAAGTGATTGTGTTCATGTTTACCAGTGTTTTGGTGAGTACAGTCACAGCTATTTTAAGGCAAGTTTCTGAATATTTTCAAGTGAGTTGTTCTGTATAGTCTTTTAATACATGCAGCTCCTTTTGGGATGAGCAGATGATCTCTGGCTATTGGCAGTAGGACCGTATTTTGCTTTCTTTTTGAGCGGGGAAGGAAGAAATGAAGAGGTCTTTTGACAGGGCACATACATGTTATCACATTATTATTATTTAGGTTGACAGCAGAAGTCTGTTAATTAGATTATACATGGATGTTCTGTCATCCTGATTATTTGTCCTTGCTAAGAGATGAAGTCTTAAAATAGTTGAAAAAGCTTTGAAATGACAAAATACCATCCTCAATGAGAACAAAAAATGAAACCAAAGGGAAACCCAGGATATTTACAGCATTTCATCTTGGATTTTTTCCCTCTAATCTTTTGATGGCACTTCACTATTAAAATTAAAAAGGAGAGGCTAGAATTTTATAACTATTTAACACTTGGTTAAACACTATTTAAGTATTTGTCACCAGGCAAATGTTTCCCTATTAAGCGAAATTTATGCTAAAATGGTTCTGATTAAGCAGTAGTCATTGCCATTTACAGCCGGTAGACTAAACAGTTTCCCTGGAAGATATCTCAATTAAGTGGCTGTCCAAATGAAACGTGTCACTATTAAATGGTGTTTGCTACACTATTATACTTTACTCTTCTGAATGATGAGATTTAAAATATAACTCACTTGCCAGTTACTAAACAGTAAGAGCTGCTTTTCACGTAATAGCTTTTAGTCTTAGACATGAACAAAACGTGTATACCACCTGGTTTAAAATAAAAGTCAGGGTTTAGCATTAATCAGTAACAACTGAATATGCATGATTATTGGCAGAGTAGCTTTGTAAAATTGGCTTTGCTGAACTAGGATGAGAGAGACAGAGGTGACAGTGGCACATAAAGCAAGGAGTGAGCAGTTTCATGTAAATAAGCTTTCTGTGCCCAACCTAGAATCTGCAGCCGTGGAAAAATTGGATTCTGCAAACCAATGAGTTCTTGCTGAATCAGTGGGCAGAGCTTCAGAGATCCATATCCTTTCTGCAGTGCCTTTTCCTCTGGATAGAATCCTAAAATGGTTTACAAGAATTCATTATGCCTCAGAATCTTCACACCTCTGCAGTAACTTTATTGGCTTTTAAAGCTCTTGTGATATAGCTAAAAACATGCTATAAGAGTTACTAGAACTTTGATAGATGTAATAAGCAATTATTATGGGACTGACATTCTAAATGGGAAAAAAAGACCTCTGTCCCTTTTAAAGAAATGTAGAATACTTACCTTACAGGAGTGTAACTGTGCTTCACAGTCTAATATGTGAATTTGACCTAAGCTTTTGATTCTTTCAGCAGCTACTAATGGCAGTTCAGATCAACGGGTATTAAATCACAAGTATAAAAAAGCATGGAAGAAATAGCCACCAATTGAATTTCTTAACTAGTTACTCCTGATTGACCTCACATTCTCCTGCTTGAACTGCTGTTTCTCAGGTATGCAAATCTCCCCTTGATTGTATACTTATGCTTAGGCTACTTCCTAAATCCTTAGGGGAGTAAAAATTCTTTTTCACACACGTTCAAGTTAATCAAATACTATCTACTCCCATGTCTTATTTCTTGTTACTCTGACATGGCAAGAGAAGTTCAAGGCAACAATAATTTGCCCTTATAATTCTTTGGGAACAATTCAATGCATGTAGGTCAGGCAATGAGAAGTGGACAGTTTCAGGAATGAAAAATCAAACTTAAATGCTTTAATAAAAAAAAAAAAAAAAAAGAGAGAGAGTAAAAATGACTTTGTTAAAATCAAATCGGTCAGTGTTACCAGAAGACATTTTCTTGGGTGAGGTTGCTTTATTTGATAGTCCCTTGGCTCAGTCAACAAAAACATGAGAAATATACTAAGCATTCATTATGAGTGAGTGCAGTGAAATAATCCCCCCAAAAATATAGAGTGAAAGCACTTTCACCCCAGTCAGAGCTGTTTTTCGTGTTGAACAAATGTAAACCATAAAGCAGAAAAAAAAATCTCTCTTTGCTTTGCATAAACTCTGATACTTCTGTGTTAAAAAAAACGGAGGGTTCTCCTCTCCATTTTCTTTGAGGAATAAACACACTGGCATATAGAGGTAATTAAATGTTTTTAAAAATAAATAAATAAATTGCTCAGTAATTCTGATGATGGTAAAAGCTGAAGTAATGCAGTAGTTCTAATCTGTTACATTACTTCTATTAAAAGGAAAATATTTTATTGTTGAGAAAAAAAAATAGACTGTACAATTCTTTTCTTCGCAAATATGTTCTGATTTAAGGCTATGCATCACCCAGTATCTATCTATACCCTTCTTATGCATCACAGAGCAACATAAAGCAATATTATATAGCCTGGTTTACTTGTAGCAACACTGTTATAAACATACAGGACAGTAGTATACACAGTATAAGGACTACTCTTACTCTGCCCCTTGTTAGGTCTGTGTTTCTAAAATCTCACAATAATGTTTTGGATGCATGCATTGAGAATCGTGTCCAGAGTCTGGTACAGTTACTTTGCAAGTCTGATGGTACCGTTTGAATTTTAGCATGTTTTATATTGGTATCAAGTAAGATGACTTCCTCATACTGACTTTCTAATACATGTAGCCTTTTTTTAGATTTAATATTACTTTTTTTTTAGGCTTTTCTGAGTAAAAATAAAAGAAATGATCTTTACTGCAAGCAAAATACTCTCCTAGCTTGCTAAATCAAAACAGATCATTTATGTATGATATTTTACCTAGATGCATCTAAATCTAAAATAAACTATTAAATATCCCAACCTTTATTAGAGCTTATTTATTTATTTATTTATTTATTTATTTATTTTCTCTGCTGCCCTCCTTTCTGACCAGCTTTGTGGCATTTGTGCACGTGTTTAACATTATGTCCAATTTACACAGCGTGTTAATGAATGATCCGGCATTAGGCCTGGGAACTCAGTCCTTCTGTAATTAGGAGAGCAAGGCTCTGCTTTAGCCTTGGCTCTTGTACCTATGCATAAAATACATTATGCTGATGAGGATGTTAAAGCACAGCATAATCAAAGCGCCAGGAGAGGATGCACGCGGACCTGCGTGTGGAGACGCGGGGTCGTTAAGACGTGTTGTCTGTCAACAGCGTATCAGCTGTAGCCGTTTAGCTTGTACTCACTTGAGCAGAATTAAGAGTGTTTACTTTCCTCATAAGAGGGCAGTCAGATATGTACCAATTTTGTTTTAACTGTGGAGAGCAGGGAGCTGCAAACTGAGTGTAGAAGGGATTCAGAAAGGCCTAATCAATCACTGACAGATTACAGCTAAAGCCACTTCCATACCCATTAAAGCAGGACAAATGCAGAATTGCAACTGAACAACTTCTAGTTTTAAGCCAACAGTGGGACTTCCTAGTTATTTATCAAAGTCATTGCTGGTAAGCAGCATGCCTCACTGCTCGATTGTACTTCACAGCAGACAGAGCTGACTGAAGCTTCAGCCATGAAAGAAGTGTTTATGCCCTCAGCTGTGGTGCTGTCAGCCCTCTGGAATTTACTGTAAATCACACAGCTTTTATTGCAAGATTTAGTAGCTGATCCTCTGTGGGCTCTATTCACTGCAAGCTTGTTACTATTTGGATGTTAGCCTCAGTCCATAAAGGGACTTGCTACACATCATCAAACAGCAGCGGAAAACCAAAGGTTTCATTTTTCAATTTTCTAAACCCTAAACTCCTCAACAGTCATTGAATTTCATTGCAGAAAGTGGAAGTCTACTTTATTATGGTACTCAATTTCCCCAATGGAGTTATACACTTATAACATTACTTTTATTTCCAATGACAGGATTTGGCCATCTGTCCTGGCTGTAATTTCATAACACACTGACTAGTTTTTATTTTAAGGGAATTTCCAGATATTACATTGAGCTTGTGACAAAATTGTAATGTAGATATAAAGGCCACAATAATGATAACTACATTCAGCGCTGCCTAACATCTTAACAAAGTATTTTTTTTTTTTTTCTATTCCAAGTATAGAGGCGTCTGGATAAGCTTCTAACACAATTGAGCTGACAAATAGAAAAAAAGTTTTGAAGAGCTGGAAAATACAAAAGGATAAGGGCTTTCAGGAGTGAGCCTCGCCAGGACAATATTGTTCCACAGGCAGTATGTGTTTTATCAAAAACGATACTGTGCATCAATTTTATCAGAGTCAATCCTACTAAGATCAAACGAGGGAATAAAGAGAAATGCTAAAATGTTTCTTTGTAATCAGTACAGTTATTCCTTGCAAGGCAGAGGGACCTGACAAGGCATTTAATTGTGTTTGTCACATGCTCGCAGATCTCTCGCCGTGCACGCAGGGCTTGCAGCAGAAGGTGGGCTTCCCTTGTGGGCCCACCATATCCTCTGTAGCTGGCAGCAACTTTATTTGCAATAGCCCGGGGCCCTGGTGCGCAGCTTTCCGTGTCACTGGGGATGGGCTGGGAGGGCTCCTTCCCCTTGGGGGCTTCAGGTGAACTCTGGGGAAGACGAGAAGCGCGAGGGCAGCGCGGGTGCTTTTTTTCCCCTCTTGGCTGAGTGGCGTAGCTCCTGGATTGGCGTCTCACGTAAGCTCACAAGTGTCTGAGTGAAATCCAGCTGCACTGGAGTCCAAGTTATTCTGTTACTGGTTTGAGGTGAACTACTGTTTGTTTTCATACTGTGCAGTAGGAAAATTGCACCGTTTGCACTGAGTTCCAGCAAAGTTATGTAGAATTATAACTGAGCATGTTAAACCTGCTCTGGTTCCTGTGTCAGGGAAAATGTTAGAGTGGCTTTGCTCTGTGGAATACTGCAAGAGATTTAGATGTACCCTGTTTATTCAAAATTCCTTGTATCTGGATTCATTTTCAGATTTAAGACCACTATTACAATAACAAAAAAAAAGGCAAGGAAATATATTTTAAAAATCATTCTATTTTCCCCAGCTTCATAGTCATTCTGTTTTTTCCTTCACCAATGTTTTGTAAAAATATTAATTGATTATTTTTTAAGGCTATGATCTCTCCGTCTCTTTTCTTTTCCCTGAGAGATCATGGGTAGCGAAGCAGTTCTTTAGCCAAATACCACCTTTTGAATCCTTTAATTTCCCCTTGTGTCATTCCCATTCCCTCCTTCCCCATTTTTTTTTTTTAATTTCAGAAAATCGGACCTGCTTCTAAGGGGAGCCGTGCGAGGGGCGCTCGGCTCGTGGCGCCCGCCCAGGCGCAGCCTCCGGCAGGGAGCGCCCCGCGGGCCCCCCTCATCTGGCCCGGCGTCTGGGGACCAAGAGGTGCTTTTTCCTTGTGGTTTCAAAGTCCTTATTAGTGGCACCCCTCCCGGAAAAAATGGAACTTCTGCATGATATCCTGAAGGTAGGAAATAGTCTTTACCAAAGCTGGCATCTCTGCTTAACTCACAATCTTGCCAAATTCACAAAGAGAAGGTCTTTACTGTACATTGTGCAACTATCTAAACGATGTGCTCCCAATGCTTCTAGGGCCTGAAGCTGAGTTGCTTCACAGGTGAAGTACTCACTGTTTTTAAAAAGAGTTAATGTATTCCTTTCAAGGGTACAAAGGAGCTTTTTCATTATTTGTGTCCTAAATTAGTTTTTCTTTACACTGAACTATCTTTCCCTCCCCTCTTTCCCCCTGCCCACTTTTAACTGTCCTCTGTTCACGACTCTGCTTTACAGTTTGGAAACTGCTTCCTGTGTGCTACTATTTCTAGATGCAGCCAAGAGTGCTCCACAGGCCTAGGAATTCCACTGCAGAAAAATGGGAAGATTGGTCCAGTTGGAGAAAAAAGTGAGTGTGGTGCAAGAGAGCTGCTTGTGACAGAGGTTTATCCAGTCAGCACTACATATTTAGGGCTCTGTTGCTCTTTTTATGAAAGTGGTTCCTAGAAATCCAGGTATTTTGTAGCTGGCTGAGTCTGTGACTGGGCTCTGCTGGGAGGCAGCTGTATGTTCACCGCGTGCTTGAAATCCGTGCGGGAGCGGCCCGGGGGCCACAGTCGCTGCGGGGGCAGATGGTTTCTGGGCACGCAGCTGTGGACTCTGAAGGCAGTCGCTAAGAGCACGTCTGGAAATGGCTGGTCCAGCAAGAAATAAGCAGCACATGACAGGCAGATGGGGAGGGGATCTTGTACTCAGTAATGCAGTGATGTTGGTATAATGTTGATTTCTTTCCTCTAGCAGATGATACTGTTTTGAGAGAAAACACTGCTGATTAGGAGAGAAGTGAGAATACAGTCATGTTTGTGTGTAGGTTATGTGTATTATGAGGTGGATATTTTTCACATCCCACCAATCTTACTTCATAGCTCCTTTCCTCCTGACCTCCGTCTTATGACCATCAACTCTTTACTCTTAATCTAACTAGACTAATTCTCCTTACAATAATAATTACCTAATAGGTTTCTAAAAGAAATGGCTTAGTAGTTTGTTCCAAAATTGTCAAAGACACCAAGTAAATGAAAATTACCGTATGCTAAATTTTCAAGGTAGGAGTCTACAATAGAAGAATAATTTACCAATGTTGAAAGAATAGCCAATTTACTCTGACAACTTATTCCAAGTAATTTGGGTGCGTGGGGGGCCAGAATAGATACGTAGTAATTGCTTTGGATGAAATTTAGAATAAGATATTCTCAGCATTTTTTTTGTTTCTCTGGAGGGAAAAAAAAAAAAAAAAAAAAAAAAAAAGCTGGCATTTTAAACTGAGTTTATTCTCGGCAATCCCAATTTATCAGTGCTTGAAATTCGCATTTCCATAGATTAGACAGACAGCTTTAACTCGTCTCAGTGTTTAGGAACTGTATGTGAGAGATCCCTTGGGATTTACTCATGCTGTAAAGCACGTTGTGATCACATTTTGTGAGTTCTCTGCTCGCTAAAGCCCCTCCAGCCTCTTTGCTGTTTTGCTGTGCGTTGGTCCTGAGGGATGTAAACTCAAATAAAGGGTAGTCTTGAAATATAAAGGTATTTTTAGCTTAGAGGAGAAATAAAACTGTGTATGTAAAGGGCCAAATTCACTGTTGTTGTAAGAGGATCCACATTTACATCAGTGGATTTGTGCCTGTTTCTGCAAGTGGATCAGTGTGTTTGACTTTAGATGTGTAGAATAAATAATGGGAAGCATTTTAAAGTAGTAACTCCATGAGAGGGAGACTTATAATGGGGCTCTAACTCACACCCTCTCCCTTGCATGGGGTTTTACACAAGGCCCATTACTATGGATTTTCTCTATGCAACAGATGCTCTGTTTCCCAGGAGATCTACCTTTCCTAAGCAATAAAGAAATAAATATTTCAACCGGTAACGTTTCAGAAAAAGTATTCTAAACACCATTCCCCCCACATTTAAACTGCCAAGTATTCTCATTCACATCATTTTCCCAAAGAAGCGTGCACAAATCTGCTAAGATAAATAAATAAATAAATAAAGGATACTGGTCTTAGGAGTGGGGACCATGGCTGAATGTAAGTAAATAGGTTAATATGCATAATTACATATAAAGAATTAATATGTAACCATGAAGGTAAGCGAACAAGTAATGAAAGGAAGAAGGTACCATCTGATGTGACAGACATCTGTTAAGCAAGGAAAAAGCAAAAGCAGTTAAAGAATCTCCTTTTCTTAAATTCAAAGTTTCTGAAATGCTTGTTATTCCTATCGTAGGAAAGCAGATTACTCTTGTGGTCAGGAATAAGTCCACTGATTTCAATGTAATCACTTCTGATTCCAATTTGGCCTTAAATATCTCCTTTCTTGGCTTCAGGCAATAATCATTAGCCTTATAAACGATAAAGGTGACATTTTTCAGAAATGTGAATCAGACGCTGCCCATTTTGTCTGCTAAATGTCAATACGTTTGATCCCTGAGAAGGAGGATGCCGGGGCAGCAGAGCGGGAGTGCTCCCCGCTGCCCTGGCCGGGCTCTGCGTGGGCAGGGGCACAGCCCTGGCAGGAGAGCAGAGAGCACAGCTGGCTATTCCTGCAGAGGAGACCTTGGAAATGAGGGCCGAGCTGGGAGGAAACCCGGCACACAGGGACTTGGCCACCAGGGGAGACTGCTGAAAAAGGCGGGGAGCAAACCTCCATGCAGCCCTTGGGGCCCGGTAAAAGGAGCCTCCTCCTGCCCAAAGGGACTGTGGAGAATTTGTTGCTGAGAAGATCACAGACTGAACACGAGTCTGGCGGAGGCACCGGGGCTCCCAAGGGTGCAGCGCACCAGCAGGGTTCTTTTGGACTCTCTTCCTAGCAGAGTGGTCTCCCACCCTGCTCCCTGCTCGTGCTCCAGACCGGGAAGCCTGTCTCTGCAGGGCTCTCTTGGCCCTTTTTGGGGTACTGACTTCAGTAATAAGGCAGAGGCAAGTTCCCCACAAAACTCAGGCTGGTTCAGGGTCATCAGAGTGACTCTGGCAAGTGCTTTTTGTATCTTGTTACTCGGCTCGCGTGTCGTTGCTTACAACAGTTACAACGAGCACGTGGAATAGCTAAGGCACTTTAAGGTTGTGCAGCCACTCAGTTGTAAAGCTGCGCCTCACCTGACGTTGCACCTCTATGCTGTCCATTCAAAATCAGTGAGAGTTCAGTTTTATCTCAAACAATGACATGGGTTTACATTGCTTCCTACAAAAAGAGACTGGTACTGGTGAAGCAACGGGATGCAATGAAGTACTTTTTAAAGAAAGCACAAGAGATGTAGTGCTTGAATTTCTTTAAGAATAATGGAAGCTACAAGGCTAAAACCTGTCCTTTGTCCAAACCTTGTCCAAATACATTTCTGTGGCTTTATTTAAGATGATAACATATAACATTCACCTCCAAGAACTTCCTTTGGGCAGTACTATTTCAGAGGGTAGAAAAGAGGGCTCGCTGTGTTGGAAGCAAGCACAGAGTTCATCAAATTAGTCAGCTAAGAGTAAATCACATCCTGTTTTTAAGGCATTTGTGAAGTGACTCTGATTTTCTTGTAATTTCAAAGCTTTTATTATTATTATTATTTTTTTCCATTCACTGTGATGATATACCGTGCTTTAAGTCTGTTAGTACAGCGTGATTGGTTACCTAATTCATTTCATTATTTTTCCTGTCTATTTTTCTTAAGATGGGAGAATGAATCTTACTCCCTGTGCGTGCACAAATTGTGTGTGTATGGGTGCTGGCCCAGCAGCTGTCCCTTACACAGTCACTCAACTATTAACAGATTTCATCGCATTTTGTGCTTTGTGATCCTGTCACAGTGGGCCTACATATGCGTAAACGAGAACGTGGTCTCATGCAGCCGTACCTAAGCCCTAAACAACAGGAGATACGAAGTTTAAATCAGGCAACCCCGTGAGAATTTGGAAGCGCGATGCTGAGCCATGATTTCCCGGGCGTGGGCAGCGTCGGTGCGGCAGAGTGCTGGGACGGCGGCCCTGGTGACCGGCGTGCGCCCTACGCTGCCTGCCAGCGGCGTCGGCAAGCGCTCTGCCCTCCGCGCTGAGCAGACCGGCACGGCTTCTAACGGAGCAGCACGCTAGCTGCGGTGCATAAAGCACCGTTTGGAGGTGGTTGTTGTAACGATACTGCCCATATTTCCATAACCTTAATTACTTGTGACTGTGTAAACGCTTGTGCCCAAATCAAAGTTGGCTGGAAATGCCACTGACTTTGATTGAAGACCTAAGTGAAAAAGTCAATACCATATCAATGGAAGAGATACATGTGGCATTTCCATCCCCAGTGGTCAGAAGTTTTCATAAATTTCATATTTTTTATTGTTTACCAGAAACTGAGACCGCTGGTGCTTCTCCCAGAAACATAATTTTGTATGTTTTTTGGTATCCATACCTTTCTGTAATCTTTAACAGCAACTTTTTAGCATGCTATAATATAAAGCAGGGGATCCACATGGCGGGGAAGGATCATATCCACATGCCTTAGTTTCTCTGCGCTGTTCATTCAGCGCTGCCTTGTTCTTGCAGCTGAGCTAGGAGGAGCAGCCTGCATTGCTCTGCAGGCTGATTCTGACTGCTTCTGAATTTTCCAGGCTTTTTCTCCCTTTGGAAAGCTTTTTTTAATTCACCCCTACATCGCTCCCTATCTGTAGGACCTATTTTTTAACAGATCACTGTCTTCTGATCTTCCTCTTCTTGGCGTTAGTCACAAGGAGTCCCTCTTTCTGGCTATAAACTGGGCGTCCGTGTTTTGAGGAATGTTCCTTATCTAGGCCATTCTTTCATCTTTCCTGCCCAGTTCTTTAACAAACCCTTTGCAGCTTCCTTTGATTGAACTCAGTTCATTCAGGTTAAGCAGTAATAGAAAACTGAGCAGGAAGAAGTCACATTTAATATTCATAGAAGGATGCAAGTATATTTTTCCAGTTTGTCACCCATTCCCTTCAGAAGTATTCAACTTGCTAGCTGTTGATACAACAGGCATGTGTTTATTTGCTTTATAATCTGTTTCAGATATGTTGTCATACAGTATGCCTAAAATAGCGATAATCCAGACATACCTATTATTTATTTAGATTGTGTGTGGCCTTTGGGCCAGCAGGAGAGCTGTACCTATACCTCAGAAATTTATGGTCTAAAGATGTTAGTACACAGTTGTGTACAGGCAGAACTCCTGCCTGTACACAGGGAATAGGCTTAATTCCAGACATCCATTGAATAAACACTTATTGCTGTGATATCAGGAGATTGTATGAAATTCACTGAAAAAGTGAGCAGTATCAGGTCCTAAAGATATTGCCAAGCAGATCAGTAAAAGTAGTAAAAATATGTGCATTAAAAATAGGAGAGATAAGATGCTGCTTCTAGTTTGATTGTGCTGTGGTGCTAGTGCTGTTGTATAAGATACAGAACAACTATGAGTATTTAATATATTGCTCATACCAATTTTCCTTCCTTTTTATATAAACTGCTGAGTGTCACCATTTTCAAACATCTTCAACTGCTTTCTCTATCTTGTGCTTGCTTCTTCATAGGGTTTGGTTGGCACCCGGTGAGCAGGTGCCCCTTGGAGGTTAAGAAGTACTTATGCCTGGGACATCGTCGTTTCAAACAGGCTGTCTTGCACATGTAGGAATCAAATGGATCCTTACATTCCCACTTCTGATCCTTGCATCAAACTGCCCAGGGGTCTACGGCATGGCCAGAGCATTACTATGCTCTGGCTGTTCTTGGAGGTTGAATAACTCTTTGCATTACAGGACTAGCTGTCATGATTTGCACTGTTACGGATGATACTACTCCAATTACTGCTGAGACCAGCTCAGATTTGGTCTTGAGAATTACAGAGCCAGGCTGGCTATTTGTGTGTGTTCAGCAGCGAGCAGGCACAGCGGGCTGCCCGGCTCGATCTTGACCTAGGGAAGACACGGGCTCACCTTTGCCGCCCGTGTTAATGGAAGAAGCCTCCAAGCAAACGGGACTGCAGTTGGCAGGGTTCTCCTGGCTCCTGACAGACGTGGTTATTCCCTGTATGTTAGATGCGAGAGAAAAAAAAAAAAAAAAGATAGATCCTGCAAGTTTGAGTAGATTTTCGATGGTAATGAGTATTAATACCTTTCTCAAAATGCTGCCTTTTATATATGACAGCCTCTTTCAAATGACTTGAAAGTTACTTGTGTCTTTTTTTTTTTTTTCTTAATTTTTTTTTAAAAGGGAAGGTGGAGGAGATGATTTAAAAATAAAATCTCCTTTAATTTACCTTGATTACGGGACTTGGGCTGTCATCCTGACTTCACTGTGATAGTTTCTCTTTCCTTTTTCCCCTGTTACGATAACTTGGCAACTGCAGTGAAATGAACCTAAAGTGACAGCTCGAGACGAGGAAGAAAACTAATATACACTGTGTGGAGCGGGGATTGGCCAAGTGGCTGACGTCACTCGGAGAGGCACCGTCTGAGTGTCAGAGCTGTCACGATTCATTCCCTGCATATCAAATCTTCTCTGGGTTTGAGTGGAGCAAGAGCTTGTTACCTTAGGTACTCAAATCAAATATCCTTTCATTTGTTTGTATTTACTCAAGTGTGTTTTGAAGAAACTGAAGCCAACTAAGTCTGTAGCCACCAGTCATCTGCCAGGTAGCGCGTAGTGGACTGTGTGACCTAACAATACGAGCGTCTGTCAAATGTTTGATCTTCTAATATGCGCTCCTTTTGCCTTTCCCGAACTGCTAGTCTTTGTGAACGTCCACTTACTTGTCATCTGCAATCAGGGTACAAAGCCGGCGCGCTGTGTACAGCATCGCTTGGCCGTCAGCCACGGCGTCTCCTTCAGGCCATTGTCTTTTCAGCCTGACTGAAGCCTCCTGCTACCGCGCTCAAGAGCAGGAGAAACCCAGCTTCTTTCTTTCTTCTCTTCTGCCTATTTTCTTCCTTTGTTGAGTTCACAGTGAATTTAGTGTTAGATGAATGATAACATGTAGTGAAATGCTGTTAAATATATGGGATTCCAAACATTAAAATAACTATCCTTTCTTGAATCATCTTTCATCGCAGGTTGTCTGAAAGCCCAGAGAATTTAGCAATACAATGCCTGAGCAGGACACTTCTGTGCGCTGCGATATAATAAGAACTCATTAGGGATGAGACACCAAAAGGATGAGCTGGGGGCTGTGGCATCACAACTATTTTAAAGCTAGATCCAGTCATACACGTAGTATCAGCAAGTATCAGAGAGGACATTTCCCTGTTGTCAGAGTCACTGTTTGATTGCTGCCGCTTTGGGCTGTGTGTGCTTGACTAGGATTCACAACAGTGCTACAGGGGTGCCCAGAATTGCAGGGTATGGCATGTAGCGTCATAGACCTCCATTCTGTGAGTTCCGTTTCCCTTCTAGAAGCCTTGTGTGATCTTTTGTAAAATTATGGGGCAGTAAGTAATCCAAAGTCAGGGATTACCTTGCCAGCTGAATGCGAAAGCTTGGGAGCTCCCTGCTCTCACAATTGCTCCAAAGGAGACCCTGCCTTCCTCTTCTCAGCTGGTTCCTAGGCTGCCACCAGAAGCCATGAAAGCCCAGCTGTTTCCATAGCTAGCCAGCTGTTTTCATAGGTTGGACATTTTGGACAGTAGAGGGGACAAATTAGTAGTGTTCCTTACAGACCTTCATAAAAAAAAAAAAAAAAAAAAAAAAATTGGCTGTGGGGCAGATGCTCTTTCAAGTAAGTCATCTGGCACCTGCTAAAGGCAGGCCACTGTATATTCTTCTGCTGGATACAGCCATATGTTTATCAGGATGGAGCCTTGATGTGTGAAACACATCTTTTATGTGGAATTCCAGTATCTAATCTGCTTTTTGTAGCTGTTCTAAGCAATTGCTACTTGTTAGTTATCTGGGAACAACTCTATCATATAATCAGGTATCATACAACTGTAATGTTTTTGCAGATATTAATGTATTTCTTTGCCAGATTTACCCAAGGGTCTCCTTTTCCCTGCTCATATATGCAAGACATTCATGCTGGTCACAGTTATGCAAATTTCAAGCAAACGGGGAAATGCATTTGCAAGAAAAATAAGCTATCAGCAAAGAACCAGAATCCCACCGAGGTCGGTCCTGGCTTCTGCTGGGCAGCGAAGACTCCTGTAGCAGCAGCCCTAGGCAGAGCACAAGAAATATCCACAACTGCCTTGTCCTGGGGAGTTTAGCGGAGAGAAGCGGGAGGAGAGGAAGGAGAGAGGAGGAGTCCAGGGACTGGTACCAGCAAGTGATAGTGGTGGGTTTGGGTTTTGGTAGTTCAGGTGTCCTGACACGTGTGCCCTCACTGTTGCTCTGCAGTGCTGCATCTGCATTTAGGTGCAGAATTTTCAGGAAGTATTCCTTGATTCAAGGAAGCTCATTTTCTTCACTGGCTTTTCTCTAATTTCTCAATCAATTTCAGTTCAGTCAAATCCAAATATATTAGAATGTGTGGTTTTTTTTGTTTGTTTTTTTAAACTTCATTAATGTGAAGTGTGTTGACATTTCAAATTCTATCCTACTGTCATATTTAAGGAACATATGGTAAATAGTCTGTACAGATTAATCTAGGGAGCATTTTAATGTGGCTTTCCTTGAGTGAGCTGGTTAAATTGTGGTTAGATATGTCCTAACTTGAGAAGTGTTGAAACTGCAGGCAAGTATTTTCAGACAAATTGATGTCAAATAGCAGAAAATAATCATTAAGACTGTATCCTGACCAGGAAGGGATATGTGACACAGTGCTTAACTAATCTTTCATGTACTTGTATGCCTGTAGTGTTTATACTTAACAAAAAATAGCAAGATATATAATTATACCATCCAGATCATTTGTATATATAGCCCTGAAGAGCTAATAAGTTTTCACAGAAATAGTCAACAAAAGGGAAAATTTTAAAATTAAGTAGTGTATGAAGAAATTGAGAGGGTTGAAAAGACAGGCATCCCAACTTTAAACAGGAATAGGGTAAATTTAAGATAAATTAGTGTGAAGTGAGAGTTTCACCTCAGTACTGAACTTGCTATTTTGAGATTCTTGCCAATGAAAACCAAGGTAGTATCTCCTTATAGAGCTTTTAGGAGGAGGAATTTTCTATTCATGATAGTAAATAATGAAGAGACTATCTCTTAAACAGCTACAGTGGTATTTGCAGTAATACTAGAACAGACTGGGACAAAAATTTGAAAGTCTTTATTGTTGTAGAGCAACACAGGCAGTGTAGTGATGCCTTCTGTAAAGCCAGAGCACTGTTGCCTGCTTTAATTCTGAATCTCTACAGATTAATTTAAGAAGCCTCCTGTTACGAGGAACACTATAGGCTTTATGCCCACGGATAAGTAAAGCGTGCCTATGCTGGAGGAATGAACAAATTAACAGACAGCCTGGAGCAACAAGTAGCTCCAACTGTCTTGACAGTAATAAAAAAAAATGGTGAAGGGAAGTTAAAGTGCAATTCTTATCTATTGACTAAGCCTGGGAAAGATAATAAATTCGTAAATTCTTAAATTCTAGGTGGAACTCTTAGAAAAACAGATAAGGAGGAGACGCAGTATACAAATCCTGGGAATCCCAGAGGGGGAGGAAGGTAAGAAGCTACCATATATCCTTTATGCTACAAAGAATAACTCACTGTATATTGAGAGCTTATCATGTTGCTGTGAAAAGGGCACCATAGGAGACCAGCAACTGCAGAACTACTCTCCTAAAGTTAATGGACTTGGGGGTCAAGGGGAGAGTATTTTTGTCTGCACAAAGCATCAAGGACATTTAGTTTAATAAGTGGCAAATTTTGATTTTTTCCCCAATGCTGGGCCCTGCACTCAGCAAAATTGTGCTCTTCAGCGCCCAGAGAACATGCTTTCCAAGAAAATAAGTGCTATCAGTTAGCGTAGTCTGGCTAAGTTGTGAGTCAAATAGCCCTGGAAAATGTCCTTATTCTAGATGCAGTTGCAGGCAAGATACGTGTGTACGAGAGAGAGAGTAAGATAAATTTCTTCATCTGAAAACTGCATAGCTGTGTATGAACTCTGATTTCTCTTGTCTTTATTGTACTTTGATTGTGATTTTACATTTCACCTGGTAATTGAATTCCGTAAGCAAATGATCATCCTGAAGCAGGCTATGATGGCAAAGTGACGGCACTAGATTTCTTTTTAGGAATCTAGAAAATCTATTTCAATTTCTGTTCCCAGCTTAGTTTACATTATTGCCCTCTCACCCTGTATTTATTTTTAATAAAATACCTAATGCAATCAGCATTTTAGGTGGAACTGAATTTTTACCTGAATTTTGGGAGATATGTTATATACAAGTGCACATTTACATTGGAAAGTGTTTCAAGTTGGGTGATGTTTGCTAAATGTAGGTGACATCCATTATTTTTGTTTCTGGGTAGCTGGATCTAGTCCACTTGGTCAAGAATAGTTCCTTTTTTGTTCTTATGCTTATATATGCCAAACATTTTGCCATAAAAATGGCAAGCACAGAAATTTTACTCTAGTTTGGCATTAGTTGAAAATATGAATAACCATTTATTTAATAATATCATAAACAGCAGTATTGAAAATAGTGACAACACTTATTTAGTCTGTACTCCCAATTGTACCCAGACCATTTCTTCATTCCTTTCTTATTTCTTAGCTATCTGAGAGTACAAGCACAAGACTGGGGCTTGGATGCTCTCTAACCGGATCTGCCTCTGGTTCTGTTTCTTCCAAAATTCCCTCATAGTCTGAGTTTCCTTTCTCTATTTGATACATTTTGAAGTGTGGTTCCATACTCTAGGAAGGAAATTTAATGCACATTTGCAAATCTACCTTTAAAACTTTAAAAATCCTCTTAAAAATCCTCCTTGCAAAGAGCCTGCGAAAAGTGAACCACTGGCTCGCTAAATTAACTGATATTCCCGATATTGTTACTGAATACTGTCATATCATAATTCTCCTCAAGTCCATATCCTTCCTTTGCCTTTCGCTTAGTCCTTAGATGAAGGGCATTCAATCAGAGACGGTCTTTTAGTTCTATTTGTGCAACACCCATCACAATGCTGCTTTGTGACTAACATGCCTAGGTTATATGGAAATAAAAATAAACTAATAACTGTCAGTATGTGTCCTACTGTGGGACAAACTGTCATTTATTACATTGTTGCCTCTAATTTGTTTGAGGTGATCAGTGAAAGCACAAGACTGTTCTGAATTTTGTTTGATGAAGAATGGAAAGACATCAGCAGTTGTCTGCAGCATGTGGCTGCCGAGTCACCAGTTCCCTGCTATTTTTTTTTTTTTTCCCTTTTTGTTTAGAAGTCCAAATCAGTGGCAGATATTCCTGAATAGGACATCTGTAATGGGCTCCTTGTCCTTTACATGCCTCCTGCCCAGATTCCATCATCCCTCTTCTTCTTTGTGTGTTTTTAAATGATTGCATTTCTCATATTAGGCAAATCCTGTCCCTTACCTGGATGATGTCATTAATCTTCTTTTACACTATGATATATTACTAAGTGACATCCTCTGTTGTGTCCGTATTGTTACTCCACTCACATGCTTAGTGAAGACGTTGCTGGCGTGTGGAATGCAAACCTCAAGTCAGCTGTGAAAAAGTTCTCTTTAAAAATCGTGGCGAGTATGGTCACCAGCAGGACAGGCTGCCCTTTTAACTGCAGATTAGGACACAAAAGGATTAATTTTAAGAGAACCAAGAACTCTTTCCAGGCTTATGCTGATCAAATTGTTTGTATGTAATGGTTTTGTATTCCAGCCTGGGATATTAATACAGGAGCAATGTCATCTTTTTGGCTCATTTACAATTACTAATTGTAAAATTCCAAGTTGTTTTATTACAAAGAGTTAATTCGTTGTCTCCCTTGGTATTCAGCTGGCAGTTCTAAAAGATCTGGTCTTATTTATTGTTTAGGAAGTGTAAAAAGGCTCTTGACAGGCTCTAAGTGTAGTGAGGGTTCTTTTGTAACTGAGAGAAAGGTGCAAGCAAAAATAGCAGCCGTGTTTTTGAGGACTAGCAGATATAGAGCATAAGACAAATGATGAAGTACTGAATTTAGCAGAGTTTTGCTTGCTGCCGGTGAAATACTGCTAGCCGCTGAACGAGCCGTGCCGATCCGTTTCAGAAGCCTGGGAACCAGGGCTCACTCTTTGGGGCTCCCTTAGCAAGGAGTTTCTTAGACTGAATCTTGCTGTTTGCAAGGGACTGGCCGTGAACTAACCCCTGAGCATCGGCTTGGCGAGCGGATTCTGAGCAGCCGTGCGCAGCCTCCGTAAGTGAAGCACCATGTAGCCATCGGTGCTTTTGCTGCGCCGCCGTACACCATCGCTGGCTTCTCTGTCACGCTACCTTTTTGCTTAGAGTTAAGGTATCCGGAACCATTGGGGGTCATGCGTCCCATGCCAGCCCTCTCCTGGCGACTGTAGTTTGCGAACTTGTAAGATACTAATTAAGGGCTTCAGGCATATAAATAGCTCGCAAAGAAGCCCCGAATGGGGCCAGAATACTTCTGCTTTTATCATTAGTTGCCTCTGCTGGATCATGTTTTCATAAACTTTTAGCTCACAACTGGCTCACATTTTAAACCACTGCTTATGTTTGATCTTTGCTAGAGCCAAATAGTGCATTAAGAAACTTGATGACAAGTGAGAAGGAAAGCTCCTGCTCTGGAGGCTTTTTTGTTTGAGTTTGAGAGAGGAAAATAACTCAATGCAATTTAATGATGTTCTGATGGATAGAAAGTGAAAATATTTTCATTGCTTTGGAGAATAGAAGAATTAGCCTAATTTAGAAATCCACTTTCAAATACTGAAATTCCATTTCATTTGTTAAAGTCCTAGCTGCATCTTTGATTGCCTTCTTATTACCTATTGACATAGTAAAAATATATTTATTATGTATTGTTTATTTTCATGAATATTTTAAGCAGGTCCTCACATTTTGTCATAAAATATTTTTATGGAATTTTTGAATAATAAATTATAAACTACGATTCCCATTGTGCATAGTAAATATCAAATGTTATACTGTTTGCAAACATTAAGCCATCAGTGTTGTTTGAAATGTTGCAAAATCATGACCTCTTCTAAAGCAAGACAGCACTAAAGTGTTCCTTCCATAGCAACTAAATTCAGAGCAGCAATGTACTTGAGTCAGTCAAACTAAATAAACTACCAGGAATTCCAAGCTAGGAATTGGTTGTTGGGTGATGCTGTTGTCTTGTCTTGTCTGTGGTCCCCATATGCGTAAGTGCAGTATAATATTTTAGGTAGCGTGAGTCTTCTGATCAGTATTAAAAATAGGCTTTTGTAAAGATGGACTTTAGTGTGGTAGTGGTGCTGAATTTTACTTTAAAATACTGCTATGGAAATGAGATTTTTTCCCAAGAGAATCTTCCAGGGAAGTGACAAGAGGCAGAGCAAAACCGAAATCTTATTTCTCGGCAGCTGCAAGTACCTGCTGTTGCCGAGGGGCTCGTGCTCGGCCAGGGCTGCGCGTGCCGGGGCCGCGCGGCAGGCGCCGGTGCCCGCGTCCCGCGGGCCGTGTCCTTGCGCCCGCGCCCCTGCGGGCCGGCTCCGCCGTGCAATGGACGCGGCCTCGGGCACCTCTGAATTGTCGCTGCTTCTGTGTCTTGCTAAATATTGCCAGAGTTGTAGTCCTAACTCGCAGGATGCTCTCCAAGCAGACATACTCAAAACAGCTCATGAGAAAACTTCTTTTTTCTTGATTTCTTTTAGGCTTTTTTGGAAGAAAAGTAGAAATCTTGAGAAGTACTGGGAAAGTAGAGTACAAAAGCTTCAAAATTAAAATTGATTTTTCTCTTTTCCCCCTTGATATTTTAAGGGAGGAAAGAAAACCTTCCAACTTTTAGTTCTGAAACTACCAATTATTCTGTTGTGACAGGGCAAGGAAGGGAAGCGTTTTGCTTACTGCGCTCTTACGTCACTGGAGCCTAAATGATTCTTTTCATCACAGTAATATGCACATAATTCAAGGAACGGACTTTAACTTTGGAAATGTACCGCTGATTTTAAGGTGATGCTAAGGACATGGATTGCCAAGCAGAGTTACTGTGAGATGGTGTAAGCATGGTGTGCATTCGCCGTGTCGTAGTGCGCGCAGCTGTGCGGGTCTACGCGCTCTTGCTGCATTCCAGATGTGGGGTTCTGCGCTTCTAACGAGGGACCAGACTTGCTGCTTCCTTGTAGACAAGCACCTTAACATTAGAGCTGTGTGAATCCCCCACGAGTTTCTTGTCCTAATTGAAATAATTTACATAACCTTGTGTCTGGCCAGCCACTCACGTCTAAAGCAACACCAGATGATATACTTGCAACTAGTCAGATTAGCATGGTGTATTTTGAAAATAATAAGTTCTGTAATAACTATTGCTAGCTGATGCAGAAATTACCTTATTTTGCAGATGGAAGAGAATACTGGAGCAGAGATGAATTTGTATCACCTCCTGCTTCGGTAAGTTCACAAAAACTAGGTCTTTTCCATAAATGAATACCTACAAGGATTTTTATATTTTTACATTAACTTATTACTATCCTTCTTTCATTCAAGCTTTATTAGATGCTATTCTTGGTAACAGGTATCAAACTGAAATCCTCTAAATGAAGGCTGCAAGTCACATAATTATGAAATGGTGCAACCAAAGGAGCGGGAAGAGTGGGACCAATATTTTCACACCCGAAAACGTACACCCAAACGTACGTACCCAAATGAGAAATTTGGGGAGACAATGAATTGAGATTGATCAATAAAAATCAAATGGGTCTACAGACTCAACAGAGACATGTCAATAAAAGGAGGATATAGAGATTTTTCTGTACATTATCTCTAACTAGAACTTAATGCAGTCAGAAAAAAGAAAAAGCCTGGAATTATATGACTGGTGGCTCAGTGTTACAGGTGAGGCATTTTCTTTGCAGAAATAAAAGGGTCATGATTTTGGCTTGGTCTGTGACCCTATGGATGCCTTCCTGTTCTTGCACTTCAGTTTTGTTTGTTCATTTGTTTGTTTTCCTATTTATTATTATTTTCCACATCAGTACTTCACAAGGAAATGTAAAGCATTTTACCGCATCTTTACTTTGTTCGTGTTGCTATCGTAATTCCATTGAATTCTATTACCTTTTCATGCAGAAGCACATTGTAACTGTTAGTTCTCGTTGTTTCAGAGGAATACTTAGATTAAAAATAATATTTCTGTTTCCTGATGAAATTAGGGATAATTGAGGAACTTCTTTGTAGACTCTATATAAAATACAAAGTTTTACCCTTCAGCATAGAGTGAGCAAGGGGTATCACCAGAACATCACTCACCTGCTTTCACTCGAGGGGAAAAAAAAAAAGCTGCTGCTTTTGTATTTTAGGATAGTCCTATTTTAAGAACTAGTCCATAGAGTAAGAGTTAACGTCATTGCCTGGACTGTAATGCAAAGGGAAACTGGAACATGAAAACAAGCACAAGCAGAGAAATGATATGCTGGCAATGAATCATCTTGGAGTTTGTTTTCGACAACAACAAAAGAAAAGAAACACATAATCTTGCTCTCCTCAAAAATTCATACTGAAAACAAGCTAGCACCCAGAAAACACAAGCAATTAACTGATGGGAAAAAAAAAAAACAAAACAAAAACCAAAAAAACAAAAAAACAATACTAGTACCTGCTTCACTGAGCCCTGCTGCAGGGCCCAGTTATTGAGAAGGCGAAGCTCTCGCTACCCTAAATGTCGGGAAGCGTGAAGGAGTTTGAAGAGCAGAGCAGCTCTGTGGTCGAGTGCCCAGTACAGCCGTCCTTCTCCCTGGCTCCTCTTACAAGTTCGCCATGAGCAGCAGAAGGCAGTGGCTCCTCGAAGAGTTGTTTCCCAGGGACTGAATGCAAGATTTAAAGAAATCTGTTATTCAAACATTACTGGGGGAATGTGATACACCTTTCTTCTTGCAAGCATTGAATCATCTGGAGAACTCCAACTTGTCCTTGGAGTAGAGGCAGTGATGTTCCAGCACTGGAAGAGGCTCCGAAGTCACATGGAAAATAGGAAGTACCATCGTTTTAACAGTCTACATATCTTGCTTGCAAGAACAGGGAAAAACATCCCAGCTTCCTTCCTTGTGCAGGAATAGATAAATTGTTTCTATCTGCGTGAGGTGTAATTGCTGTTATTCCTGGCTCTGTCAGTCTAGAACCATTCACTGGCATCTTCTCTTTCCATTTATCTGAAGACCAAACACATCCTTTGAAAAGATTTCATAAGCAGTGCAGTGAGCCAGGTTGCTGGATAGCTGGCAGACTGGACAGACTGGATAGCTGGGCAATGAGAAATCTTATGAAATTCAACAAAGACAAGTGCAAGGTCCTGCACTTGGGGAAAAATAACCCCGGT
>VZSV01000018.1:1687476-1703789 GCA_013398735.1 Nothocercus julius
TTAAGCATTTGCTATGATTCTATGCTACTTTTGCCAGGGAGTCCAGAAATAAGTTGAATTATCATTATCCTACTTATTCACCAGCATGTGCACAATTCACATAGTCCACTAATATATATTTTACTGAAAAATGAGGCCTCTGATTTTTGCAATTAAAAGGTACAAGTTCATTTATTTTAAATGCATAAATTACCCTATAGGCCCACATGAAGGTTTTGGTTCCCTGATATAGTTTAATTTCCCCAAATATAAGTAACATTCTTCAGACAGTGGAAAACAAATTTGTGAAAGGAGATAAGAAACCCCTCCAGAGCAAACAATGAAACCTCTTCATTTCAGAGCCTGTGCCTGTTCCCAAAGGCAACAGGGATTTGATGGGCCTGGCAGACTTAATTCCCAAGCCAAATTCCTCTTACAGACAAAACCCTGCTGGCTAAGCCATTCTTTCATACTCAACAAGCTCCAGCACAGCCTCTGATCCAAAGCTGGCAGTTTCACACAGGAAGAGAAGTAATTTCTCAGGTGAGTATCTTGCAAACTATGTCTGCTTTCTAAGCTTCCAGCTTTTTCCCACACACTTTCCGCAAGAGGAGTAACAACATTGGTCCCTGTGGTGTCCTCTCTGTGTGGGAGACCAATGACCATTATTTTCCAAGTTTTCACAGAAGAGAAGGACAGAAGCCACTCAAGAGGTATTTTCTACTGCTGATAACTACAGATATCTTAACAAAATAGGTTCAGGTGTCTCAAGGAAAGTGATTAACTAAAAATATTTTACGTCATAATTTCCTCTTGATCCATAGGCTGGCCTCGTGCATATCCTAGCCTGCAGTATGATTTGTCTGGCTGACAAAGATATAGAAACAGGTTGTTTGAGCTGTCTTGCCATGTTATTTTAGTACATTTCCTGGAAAATTCTGGTTATTTATAACGAGTCAGGTAATTGGCACAAAAAGTTTTTGCTTGTTGGTTATTGCTTATCTGCACTGACAGAGTTGTATCCTCATCAGCTTTTACTGATGGGGAAGGATGTGATGGCATCGCACTGATTATGAACTAAAAAATAATCCTATAGAAGCTTTTTTATGAAAGACCAGCTGAAATTTAAGCAAAACTGCATTTATCCTATGAAATACTGTTTGTTTCCATAAGAATGAGCAGCTTTGAGATGACATCTGAGCAGCTTTATATGAAACTTCCTCCTAGCAAATCCTTACCAATCCCACTTTTAAATGAGTGGAGGCAAGTAGGCTACACCAAGCTGTCAGTTTGCACCAACTGTACTGCCATATGGATTTTCGGAAGTTTACATGAAGCCACGGTCTACCTTTGACACACAACTTGTGTTGCAATTGGACAGACTCTGTACATTTTCCAGAAACTAATGGTCCATCTGTGAAGGGACCTCTAACATAGGGCAGCTGGACTCCTGCCATGAGCGGATGCATCCCTTCTTTACAATCAGTATTGTAGATCTTCTGCTCAGTGTTTTAATGAGTTGAGAATATGACTTAGTAATTATCCTCCTTATCATCCTTTCTATTTCAAATGCCTTTCTCAGCTTGGACTTTCCCTGCAATATCTTCACGTGATCATCAGTTCCATTATCCGTCTTTGTGGCTCTTGTGCTTCATAAAAATCCACAATAGCATCCCTTTCTGCTTTTCATCTGCTTTTCTGCTTTTCATCACCCATCAGGAGAATGTTTTCTGATATACAAGCTTTCCTCACAACCTTTGTCCTTTTCTCCTCATAGTAAAATTAGGGCTGAATTCCCTTAAGCTCTTCTAGACATTCCTTTGTGCCCGGTCCCAGGCAGGAATTCATTCTTCCTGCTGCAGGCTTTCCTGTGCCTGTTTTTATATCTGATTGGTCTTCACAGCTTGCTCTGCTCACAAAGTCACTTCAAGTGTAAATGAAGAAGTTATGATTTGATGAGAAGTTTGCTTCAGGGAAACACTGGTAGTGAAACTGTGTTTGTCCACCATGTATTCATCAGGACAAAATCAGTCAGGATTTTTGAATTATCATTTGGAGCTTCCCAGTTTTGTACTTTGAGTTGTTTCCATTGCCTGGCTAAAAATGGAGCTATTGAATATATCCATGGGGCTTTAAACAACACAGAAACTGAATTAAAAATATGCATCAAAATGGCACATAAAAAATGGGGCAACAACTCAGTCTCTTATGCTGGTAATTTGCTTAAGAACTGCGTAAATGTTAGCCTTAAGTTTAGCCTAATACGAAGAAAGTGTCTCATTCCAAGTCTTTCTCCATAATACCTTACTTTTGTAAACCAGTAATTGGCTTTCTGAATTACTGACAGTAATTACCCAAGGACTAGCAGGCAGCAAATTAATAAGTATCTGTTGTTCAAAGCCTTATTTCTGCATGAATTTGATGTTTAAAAGCAAGGGATGAGTATCATTGACTTGAAAAAGGGCATAATGAAGGCAGATGCTGTGCAAGTTTCCCACACACATCTCTGCCAATGAATCTCACTGCTGACCTTAGTCCCCCATGCTATTCCAGTTCTGGGCATCTGTTGAGCACAGTCTGTCAAACATGCTGTGCTGACTGTTTGGATTTTCTGATGGGAACAAATAAGGTCTAGGTGGAGACCATCAGAATCACATTCCTTAAGATTACAAAAAAGTAGCTTGAATTTGTGTCTTGAGGCGTTCATGCAAATTACGCATTGGCTTGTATCTTTACTGTAATAACATGAACTTTGAAAGCAACTTTTCTTAAAAAAAAAAAAAATCCTCTGTTGAAGGGCAGATCTATAAGGAAAACAAGTTTTTGTTTGTTTTTGTGGTATGCTGTGGGCATTGTTTTAATCTTTTACAGTTGTAACTTGAAATAAGAGATTCAGGCTGGACAGGAGGAATTTTTTTCACAGTGAAGACAGCCAGGCTTTGGAACAGGTAGCTCAGAGTGGTGTCTGTTGTTGGAGGTTTTTAAGACCACACTGGATCAAGCCCTGAGCAACCCGGTCTGTTCTCCTACCTCACCCCGCTTTGAGGAGGAGATCAGACTAGTGACTTTCTGAGGTCCCTACACACCTGAATTATCCTACAATTATCCTGAATTATCATATAATCTGTTGGGGATTTTGATGATGAACTAGAATGGAGGAGGAGGTTGTCTGTAATACTTGGGAATGTATTTGTTGGCTTGTGTGCTGCTGTGAATCTTAAGAGATACCTCACCTCTCATGTGGGAACTTTGAGGATGTTTTATTAAAACTAATCCCATTCATACCACCAGGTTTCTGCCTTAGTTCCATTTCTCATAAGCAACATAAGAAGGACTTACTGAGTGACAGAGCTGATTGAGAATTTTTGGTAAAACTTTTTCTGTAGCAAAGTATGGAAGTGTGTCAGGTTTGATTACGTTTTTGTTGAGCTTCTATAGTGCTACGATTATCTGGAGTTAGAAAAGATTTTTCTCTTCTAATCATGTTTTTCCCAGCAAGATCTTAGTTTCATTCTGTAGAGTACAAAAGCAAATTAGGGAGCATTTTAGATTTTAATGAAGAGAAGTGCCCTTCCTCCTGAGGAGCTTGTCTGCTTCTATATGTAATTTCCCTGCTAAGTGACCAGACCTTCATCCTGTATTACATTACAGTAGTCTTCAGAAGGTATAAGCTTCAATTCATCCCGGTTAGAACAGGCAGTTTAATTGTACGTTGCTCCATGGAATTTTCTGCCATTGAGCTACAGGAGTAGCTTCTGTTGGCTCTAGTTTCTGTGGATTGCCTGTGGTTTACTTCAGTGACATCTTGCGCTCGATAAAATTACACTCCATGCACTTTCTTGCAGATTGATAGATATAAAACTCACACAAAGAACTTCTATGACCATAGTACTTTATACCTGATGTTATGTGGTTATGATCTTTGCCACATAACCTATATATTCCATCTGGGAGCGCTAGATCATTAACAGTGACTTCACAGTGAAATTATGCTTTTCTCTTTTTAGTCAATGTTGTGTGTGTTGTTCTTAGACCGAAAATATGAAAGATGATGTAGCGAATAGTATCTGAGACCAATAAGGTGAATCACTAAGGCATTTTAAAGCATGTGCAGAACATAAGTAATTTATCTCACACATTTCAATAACACCCCTGTACTGTGTCAGAGAAACAAGTTATAATGTCATAATGGTCAACTAGTGAGTTACGAAAGTATAGTTGTCTTATAAACAGGCAGACACCATAAAACTCAAAGTCAACACTGTGCAGCTGAATTGGGCATCTCTACATCCCTTTTCTTGTTACGATTTCCTGAGGGAACACTTAGTGGTGAAAGACAATTAATACATCGAACTAGAGAGCAAATTGATATGTTATGTCAAACTCATTTAAAGCAACTTTATTTATTAAAGCAACTTTATTATTTAAAACAACTACTATAACGTTCATGCAATTTTGTGCTGCTTTTTATATCTATATCAATGCCAAATTGATAGGGATACTGGATGGCGAAGCATCGAGTTAGCTACTCCTCGAAGCTGAGGTCACACTTCTGTGTAGAATTCAGCCCTAGAATTTCTCTTAAACCTCTTCCAAGAATTAAAAAGTCAGAGTCTCTGGAAGGCCCAAACGGAGTGGATACTTGCCTGATGTGAACTAGTATCAGTTAAATTATGCTGAGATACACCAACTTAGCAGGTGAAATTCGAGCATATCGTTTAAGCGAACACTAAATTTCTGCCTGTATATATTCCTTCCTTTTGCCCACACACAAATTTTTGGAAAAAAAGAAAAAGTATATGCTATGTTTCAAAGCTGAGTTGTATCCATTATACCATTATACCCATAGTTATTGGAGTTGCATCCTAATACAAATAACTATTTTGATTTCATACCCCCAGGCAAATGCATTTAACTGCAGTGCACTGGCTGAGAGCTCCGTTATATGTCCTGCACTAGCATATAAGATTTTTAAAAATATGCAAAGCATTCACTTGTGGATTCAATCATGGCGGTGTGCCTAGGAGCAGCATTGCAGCCTCTCTAGAGCAAACTTAAATGGCTTAGTGTAAAATTTGGACTGTTGCACAAATGAAAAGTGGGAGAAAAATGTCAATAAAATTGCAAGGGAGAAGTATCACACTTTGAAACATTAGCAACTTTATTCAGAAGAAATTGCAGTATATGCACACTTCTGCAGCATGAAAGGTCATGAATCCACCTTCCACACTCAGATGAGCTATTATATTAAATAAGAAAATTCACTCTGGCAGCATTCATACTTGTGTACATCCCGTATGCTTCCCCAAGGGAATATTGGGAGGGTAGAAGGCTGAAGTACATTCTCCCTCACCCACGTACCCTTGCTAATCACAGCCCTTATTTGCCAAGAAAACAAAGAAAATTGTCATCTTCAGTAGCATCAGAAGTACTTGGAGAATGTCAAAAGTAATGCCAGTCTGAGCCAGGGTAGGAATTACGCACTCCTTTCAACCAGGATGCAAATTTATAGGCGCTCATAAACTGGAGGGGTGCCTGGGCCGCAGTGCTCAGACTCAGGGCACGTCGCCGTTCCCTGGCTCGCCTGTGCCCGTGGCCATCTGCTGCAGTGGCACTGTGCCGCTCGCCAGGTAATCTCGCCGTTGCAGCTGAGGATTGCTGCCAAGCAGTCCGGCTTCGTGAGGGGAGCCTTCAAAACACAGCGCCAGGAGAGACCCTTCCTCGTAACATCCTCCTGAGACACCACCTACCATCTTAGGCCTATGTACGTATATTTGGGCACTTCACTTTGCATCTTTTGACATCAAATATAGAATATGCACAAGGGAAGGTTCTTGTTATCCCAAAGCATGCAATGTTTCTCTAGGCAGTTGGTGAGACTGAAGAGACAAGCCATCTCGGCAGTAGTTAAGATGAGAGAAATAATAATAATATAGAAATAATAATTAATGGTAGCAGGCATTACCACAACTGCTGTAAGCATGCTGGGTTTGATGCAGTATTCACTATTGTAATTACAAAAGTTACTGGAAATGTTAAGCATAGTTCTATTCAATAGTTACAGCATTATAAATGCAGATATGTTAAAAGTTATAATAAATGAAAGCGAGGGCCACAATTTCTTGCAGTTATTTAGCTAGCTGATTTGCAGATATAGTCACATATAGAGTGACTTGCATTTTTTCCTACAGTTAATTGTGCCTCCTGTAAAGTGTGTACTAGAAAAAATGAAGGTACAAACCCAAGAACTAGATGTTCAGCACATACTAAGCACGAAAATCAATGGGAGTTCAATTTTTTTTTTCAGGACCAAATCCTATCTGCCACAAACTGATCTTTCTCAGTCATCCTTATCACTCATGGTTTTAATACTGTTTTATTCTATGTAAACTTAAGACTTTCAAAACAAGCTAAGGGGGCACAGGAGGTTGTGACAAAATGAGGTATACTTCTCACAGAGTCTTATAAAAGGATGAGCTGGAGAGAAAAGAAAGAACTTTGTCTACAGATCTTGGGATCTATCCCAAGGGTTTCAAGTTTATGGATGTTATCCTGCCAATTAATCTTCTCAAAAGCTAATTTTTGCAAGCTGATGTAGGACTGCAAGTGTTTTATTTAACTTAAAAAGAAAAAAAAGAGAGAGAGAAGAGAGAGAAAGAAAGAAAGAATAAGGTGTATTTAAACCTTGGAGCATGAAAGGATGTTATAAATTCATACTAATATTTGCCTGTCTCTCACTAAAATTCAAGCCACAGAAAATTTGGTAACATTGCATCCTTTTTTTTCCCTATGAAGATATTTTATGTTTTGAGTGAAGATACAGGATATGCATTCCTTGCCTTTTAATAACTGTTTTTAACCAGCAGTGTTCTTTCAGATGCTGGTAAGCAAAAGCAGAATTCAAGTCCTTTCTGTAGATTTGGTCAGGAAAATGTGTTTGGTTGTCCATGACCCTGTCACAAAAAATAATGAAAAAAAAAAAAAAAAAAAAAGCCACATATTTTAAGGAAAAAAAAATCACAAAGTAAGTAGAAGTAACAATTATTACTTTTAAATAAGAAATACAGAAGAAAACCAAGAGAATTTGTTGCCCTATGTAGATGAGCTATAAAATTCCAAGGTCTGCTTGCACAAAGAATTTGTTTAAATGAAGGAGAGAAGATAAATTTGAGGTAAATGATACACAAAGGATGAGTTTGGCCCAGTTTCTTTCTGGGTCTAACCCAGATGACAAGAAGATTCTGAACAAATCTGATTCATTCAACTACCATGTCAAATCATTAAATAAAGGGTGGTTTAGCAAGAGTCCAGAACAAGGAATTCTGCAAATTTCTTTATCACTGCTTAAAATGGAAGAAAGGCATTAAGAGAGAGAGGAAAGGAACCAGGGATAAAAGGAGGGAAAAAAAAAAAAAAAAAGTAGTGATGGAAAGGATAAAAGAGAAGGGAAAATGTGACGGAAAATTATCTTGTTTAAAAGCTGGCATTTGGTATTTTCAAAGGGCAAAATGTATTTTTTTGTTTTATGACAAATGAATGTAAAAATGTGCCTGCCTTGTGGCCTAGAGGACAAAACAGTGGGATCAATGTTCTTTTTGTACTCTATGAAGCTTGAGATTAAAGTCCCCACTGATAAACTGAACATTCTTTAAAAGTGACCAGAAGCAAACAGTGTCTGTTTGCTGCTACTTTATTAGAAAGATACCACTGAGAATAGCTAAGAATACTATTTGATCTTAAACAGGTTGACCAAATTATTGCAGTTGGCTCCAGTACATGAGATGCTTTCTGCAAATTATTGTTTCTGGTTATAAACCTTTATAATATCTCAGAATGAATTATGTATGTATTTCATGTTTTCTTTTCTTTTATCAGCCTTGATGTTCTCATTTCAAGTTTCACCCTAGCCTCCTAATAATGCAATATTGAGGCCATTCAGACACTAATTATGCCTCCATGGCTTTCTTGAAATGACTAAATCAGCATCAGTTCTATAATTATCATTAGCAAGTTTGTATCCGTGCCTCACATCACATGAAAAGCACAACTTTAAATGATTTATGAATATATGCATCTATAACACCGAGTGCACACTTTCTAGCAGTATATGTAGAAGAGGCACATGGACACCTTACACATATGTACACCTGTATAGATGTTCTCATACGTTATCTTCATCATAGTTTGTTCTCTATCTTATGCAAATGCAGTCTGGTTGTGTAAAAGCTAGTGCAATATTGCTTCTTTAATAGAGAGAGTGGGTACCCCAAAATGTGTGTATTTAAGCATCCTGGCAATTGAAATAGTTCAGAATATAGCAAGGGTTCATCACAACAAGCTTTCAGACTTGATGATTTTCTAATTTTCATTATGTCTATATGGAAGGCTGGCAAGAATGACTGACAGGACAGGAGGAAGTATACAGATGCGATTCCTCTGTATTTTCATTGTTCCTCCCTTTGAATTATTGATGTTGCCAGTAGTCATTTGTCAAGAGAACAAATCAAGATACATATACTATAGTGTTGCACTTCTCTATATGTTTGTAAGCTGCTTGCTTTGCATCATGCTTATATTTTAAGCAAAAGTCCTCCCTCTTTCTCCCCCTCCCCCCCCAAAAAAAAAAAAAAAAAAAAAAGAGAACAATATAAATTAAACCAGTTCATATTTTGGGGCTTATAAAGACCTGAAGAATAATGAATATCAAGCATCAAAATAGTACAGAAAGAGAGCTTATAAATATCTTTGAGTCAGTTATACCTTAGAGAAGCATCTGCACACTGGGGAGCTGAGAAACACAAGTAGACATATGAAACACAGTATCTCGTGAGGTGATCCAACACATCAGAACTCAGTTTGGTCTCGGATAACAACCAATTTCTGAATTTCTGTACTCCCTCCCAGTACAGATTCTTTGTTTTGTATGAAAAGTTGTGCTGATCACTGGTATTTTATGACCTACATTATTACCCTCTAGGTAGTGGAATGATAGTGCCAAACTAATTATTGCGTTGTCTAATTTTAAATCCAGGTCTAGCGAGATTAACAACTTGCACATTAATTCTGAGCATCAACAGTGCACCTAACATAATGCAGTTTTAAAGGAAAGAAGCCTGCTCCGAAAACTTGCATATGCTTTGGTCTGGACCATCAACTCATGTAAATTACTACAGCTTCATTCACTTCAATGGAATTATGCCAAGATTTCCTACTGGAGAATTTGGCCTTTTTCATTTGGGAAATGGTTTTTGTTTGATCCACTTAAATGTCAGAGGGGAAAACAGAGATTTCACATAAATATAAGATCTCATCTGTGGAATCTCAGGACGTGTCTATTAAATTCAATGCAATAATTCCAGATTCTCATCTCCATAAATAAGATCACGATTAGCTTGCAATGTGCCCTTGTTTGTTTAACACCCTCTTTCCCCCAACTCACACATACAAACCCGCTCACTAGGAAGAGTGATTTTTCTCTTCTTCCTAATTAAAAAAAAAAAAAAAAAGCTAACCTAGAGAGAAGGACGTAAGGACGTTCACAGTCATGGCAAGTGTGAATATTACTTTGTAGATAGGTACAAAACTGGAGTTGGCAGTATATACTGAATTGCTGTTTCACTCTGCTAATTTTTGTGAAGAAACTTATTTGTTAGGAAAATATAGGCACTCCAAGCTCTGAATATTGTCAACAGTTGGGCAAATTTGGCTACAAAATCTAGTTTCTGGTTTTGAAAAAAACATTAATATTACTGAAAAGGGAATTGGGTCTTGGAGAAGTGCTAAACCATGTCTTTTTAGACAGAAAATTGAATAATGAAGTATGTAGCCAATGGATATACATTTAGTTTTAAAATGAAATAGTAAGTTTGAATTTAAAAGATTTTTAGAATACTTTTCAGTTCTGTCAGTTGTATGGAGATAACACTACCACTAACTACCACCACCTCCTGCCCCCCATGTAACAACTGTTAGAAATTATTTAATATAAACATTTAATTCAGAGCATTAGATACCCAGAATCAAAATCTTAGATACCAGCAGTAATTGTACTAATGGAATTCTCTGCATGGCTACTGAAGGGCTGTGTTGACCCCCCTCTTCCCATCACAATATTATACAGTACTTTGACTCATCTTTAATTCTGATTAAGTTGTGCAATTGTATCAATTTAAGGTCAGGGTCTTGAATAAAGTCTTTTGTGAGAACTATTAGAGGGTCTTTTAAAATTAAAAAGGCCCATGTGTCTAATGGTCTTATGAGAATAGAATTACAAACGATAATCTTTAAAATAAATTGTAATTTTATGGATACTTATTAAGAGAATTTATTGTATTGGTAATTTGCTATATGGTAAGTACTGCTGCCAGTTTAGTCAGTGGTGACAGAAGAAGAGAATGCAAGAGCTATTTATTACTGCATTTTTGTCCTTGCCTTTAGTACTGTTGATTTGAAGTGGAGAGAAGGATAGGATATTCTATAGGATATTTAAGGTGTGTGGTCTCTTTTCCATGCAGTAACGATGCCCTGCAACTTGTCGTGCTCTGGCCCTGATCCAGCAAAGCACTTAAGTGTGTGCTTAACTTTAGGCATTCAGGTCCCATTTACTTTAATGAGATTACTCACGTGCTCAAAATTAAGCACATACTTAAGTGCTATGTTGACTGCAGCCAGTGCTGTGTATTTAACAAATTCAAACCTTTCAGGAAGTTAGAAGAAGAAAGTACAAGTTAACAAGCTTTACTTATTACATTACGGGCAGTGCTGAAAGATGGTTTCAATGCTAGAACCAAAAACAACTGTATTAATTAGTTTATTAGCTTCTCTCCCAAGTGAAACGATGTATTTCTTGCAATGGAAGAATCCCCTGTGTAGAATAGCTGTGTTGCTCAGGTTGTCTAGATAGAGATGATTGAACTCCAGATATTTTTTTCCTTTTCTTGTTCAAAAATGTAAGTATATTTGTTTGATATACTGTTGCATTTGGATGTTGGAAAGACATTTTATTCTGGATGTTTAATTAATGCTCATAAACATGGCATTCCTAAAGATGAATCCCTAGCTAGAGCAGATAAAAATGTTTCACTTGAATGAAAAGCTTTAAAGAATGAAAAGCTTTAGAGATGACTGCACAGATAGATTGATAATGTTGCATGACTTCAGTGCACCCACATCCACATTAAAGACAGTGTTCAAAACAATAAGTCACAAACATTCCCTTAATTTGACTATAAAAAGAATTATATTTTGTGAAGATCAATACCATGATGTAAAAGTATTACTTAATGCAAGATAGTTGCATAAGAGTAAAGGACCCCTTACTCATAAAAAAAAAAAAAAAAAAAAAAAAATTTGGGTAAAAATCTGCTGTTAAAACTATAGTAAATGCATCCCTGTGCGTGTTTTAGCAGACATGTGAGTCCTATATTCTATTAGGCAACCCCTTTTCTATGCATATGTGTGATTTTGAGCCATTTCAAAACTGCATATAAATATGTGCATTGTTCTAAACAGATTTTCTTTGATTCCAAATACACTGATTTTTGTGGTAAATGAGAGATTTTAGAATGTGTATTTGTAGCTGAAATACAAGATGTTTTTGAGAAGAACATATAAGGTGCTTGGAAAACAATGACACTGGCTGCAATTTTGTCATAATGTTATTGTTCAGCTTTCACCATTCTGCTTCCCCTCCAAAATAAAGTGTTTCTACTTCCTCCCTAAAAACTGAATACATTAAGTTTATTGTAAATTATATTTTTGCTACTGTTAATCATTAATTGTAGCAGCTGGTAGTGGGATATGTAGAGTCAAGATTAGCTGATCCCTTTCATGGTAAGAACCTGCTACCTGTTTTCAGTTGCTTATAACTTTGTCAAACATAAACCACTGGGCAGCAATTTTCATGCCAAATATCTGCCTTGGGCTATTTTTTGGGCCAGCAAATATGGTCAGCTGTTTCTCAGAGTGCACTGAGGGAAAGTCCATTGTGCTCATGTTAAGAAAATTTTGAAATATTTTATTAACTACTAGCTTACAGCGGGACTCAGAGTTTGGGAAGGGGATATTCCTCTTTCACCACCCTATGAAGGTCTTCCTCAGTCAAGAGGAATTTATTCCCCCCAAAATTTGTTTGCATATTTCATTTGCCAGCTTCTTCAAAGCGTCCGTCTGTGGTGGACATGTTCTGTCCTGGGGCTGGCAGATCTGAGCAGGACTTGCTCTCAGATTTCTTTTCAATTGCCAGTGGTGCTAAATACAAAGAAAATAAAGGCGTCTATGAGTTTTCTTGGCCTTCTTCCTCCAGATCAGTACACAATGCAGCAGCTTGACTGGAATGCAGAGGACTGGGACCATTAACGAAGGGAAAAGAACAAGAAAATGTGTTAGGGTACAAGCAAAGGGCACAAGTCGAAGGCAGAGACCGTCATAAAACATAATGATGCTTTAGGATGAGGACTTATGGGTGAGACTGGTACTGGGAGGCAAATCGGAAAGATTGTGGTTAAAATGTGGAATCAAAGATGGAATGAGAAAGATGCTGGGACCAAGATACATATAATTCTTCAAGGGATGGAAGGAGTAGGAAACAGGGTGAAGAGAATTAACAGGTTTGTAACTGTGATTCCTGAGTCTTGCCATTCTGTTGTCGTTATCAAATATTCCTGAAAGCCACTGGTTCCTGTGGGGGACCTCATCTTCCTCTAGTGGCTACTTCAAATGAGGAAAACAATTTTATTTGTTAAGGCAAATGGCTGGAGTTAGTATGGTTCTTATCCAGTTAATGAACAAAAGAGTGAAAAATCAAGGAAGACAAAAAAGCCTAAAAACATTTAACTTCTTCCCCATAGTTCCCCCAATTGGACTTCCATTTGCTTTTTAGGAATCACAGAATCACAGAATGGTTGAGGTTGGAAGGGACCTATTTGCTACTCAAAATACAAGAAATGCCAGAAGGTATAAGGCCTTGGCAGATGTTTGTGTGACAAACATCTATATATTGTTCTGTTACACAGGGCAGGGCAGAGGGATATTGTGAGCAGTTTCTCATCTAGAACTGAAATGGAAAATGGAAGTCACTTGAGAGACCAGTAGCGCTGTGGTGGCAAAAGCATCAAATACTCAATAAGGTTGGAGAGAATAACCAGCAAAGGGCCTGGCTAGAAATCCCGGTGAAATTGAGGGCATCCAGGCTCAATGAGCAAGGGAACAAAGATGTTGGAAACCCCCTACTGGAAGCACCAAATGGTTACAGCTTGTCAGAATTATGTCTTTTTACATCAGTGTGGGACAGATGCAGAAAGTGCCTCCAGACAGATACATTCTATGAAAAACTTCTACCTTCTGACAGGGGCAGGAATGGCGTTTAATACAGCCAAGGGACGTTTTGTGGTATTACTAGATGTTACTAGCACACCCTAGGAGGTGTAAGCCAACATCCTCTCTGCTGAAGGAGCTGCCAGGCAAACCCTATCCGTTCTTGGCTTAGCTGTTGACCTAGGGCTTGGTCACGTGTGCAGCTTCAAACTGTGCGGAACGGAAGTGTGGCTGGGAGGGAGGAATCCATCTCTTGGAATCTCCTGGGAAGAACCTGGAGGCTACACGTAGCACTGTTTTCAACCATCGCCACTTTGTTTGCTATAGGACTCAGTTGTAGCATTCATTCAAATAAATGTAAGTTGACTGTATGCAAAGAAGACAATTACTTCTGACCACCCTATCTACCAGTATTGTAAGGCCCAGGCAGGTGTCATTGCCTCTTGGAGTCTCAGCTCCAGCGTGCTGAGGCAGCTTGTACTCGTGGTGACACGTGATAAAAGGCAGAAATCTGATAGTTCTGGGCATCAGACTTAACTAAAGAGGTGGAGGCTCCTTTGACTATCTAGCCAAACTCTCTGTCTAGTCAGAGAGGTAAGATGTAGTGCTTTCCACCTGGCGAGGTGGGCCGTGAAGACCCGTCCTGCCGCACGCACCCTGGAGATGCCCCAGTGCAAGGGATGGGGAGTCACCTCAGCTGCTCAGTGGGGATCCAGGCAGGTGCAACTGGAGTATCTGATGGGCTTTGGCTGAGCTTGTAAATGGGCCGTGATCCTAGCAAGGGAAAAAGGTCGCCGGTGTATTGTCGAGTGACCTCCAAAAAAGAGCACTTGCAGGTCATCCTGCAAGTTGCAGTACCTGCCAGCAGGCAATTACAGCTGCTGTCGCCCCATGCGAGGTGCCCAGGTGGGAGAAAGATGGGATTCCCTCAAGGTGAAGGGAGCATGGGAGGCAGGAGGCCCTTCTCGTCCCTGGAGGGTCTGCCTTGCCAGCGGCCATCAGCGGAGCAAACACGCTCCTGAGCTGTTAGATTTAAACAACACCAGTATTGTCTGCTGCTTTAAAAATGTGCTTTTATTCACAAATGAAATCCATGCACATAGTGCAAAGGAATCAAAGACCGTTGTTTTTGTTATCGCTCCTAAGAATCTTTTCAAGGTACACTAAGTAGTAAATACAGTGTCTGTTTGCTTCCCATCAGCATCTCTGGGAAAACTCATGTATCATAATCAGATGTTGCTGTTCTTTGTTTTCTGGGATTTTTATTGTTTTGTTTTGACAATTCAAATAGTTTAAATGTTATTAATCTAGATTTGCTGAAAAGGTCTGTGAACCTTTCAGGGAGCCTGGTCTGAGTTTTGAGTGTGTAACAAAACCTGAAACCAGGCAAGTTTCATGTGGTTTTGAATTTCATTTGAACGTTTCACCTAGATCTCAGAATAGGCTCAAAGGAACATTCCCAGTTTGTAAGTCTGTGAGAATTTCCTATTCAGAATGATCAGGACTATTTGGTGGCATTTTAAACAAAGAGTGGAATTCATCCATGTACAGATGCGCTGAACAAGGCCTTCACTTCAGCCTAATTCAGCCCTCAAAATAAGGACTGAATATGGTATATAAGGTTTATGCTGACCTTCTGCATAGAGATGAATGTCAGCCCATACAAACATTTATTGCATGGCTATTGTTTGAACTCAGGCTATTTTAATGTGGCACAAGAAGCCTTAAGGGAGGAAAAATATAGGCATATGAAATGAAAATACTGAGGTTAATGCAGTGACAAGATTGATAAATATATTGCTCATTGGTCAGAAAATTTCAAAAGCACTGGTGCTCATCTAATAATGTTGACACCCTATGCCTTACGACAGTTGCTGTTATCTTAGAGCTGCAAGTCCTCAAGCTTTGAAATCATGTAAGAAACTTATCTTTCCACTGAGGGAAGAAGCGTGTGCATAGTCTTCCTGGTTTGGGGAGACAGGCAGGAAACCAGCCCATTCCCGTTCCTCCCCCAGGACCGAGCTCCTTTGCCTCCTCCAGAACATGTACTCCCGCCGCATCTCCCCTTCCTGCTAAGGAAATGTAATCCACCTCTTCCAGGCCCAGGATGGGCAAGGAGCTCTCCCAAGGCATCCTCCTCTTCCTCAGGACCAGGAAGGGAGGAAGTGAGCCCGCTCCACGGGGACCCTAACGCCAGGCCCAGCAACAGCATCCGGGCAGCGGGGCATGTGTGCCATGGGAAGAGAAGGTAAAAGTTCTCTGACAGCCCCTGCAAGTGTCAAACGAGGAACAGTATGGGTCTGCCACGTGGAAAGGCCGTGTCTCCGAATCCTCGTGGTGCTTTCCCTCACGCCGCTGTTGCCACGCGGAGTGGCCGTGTGCGCGCGGAGGCCTGGCCGGCAGCGGGAGGAGCAGGGCGCCCGCCAGTAGCGGCCACGCGGGATTTCTTACGCGCCAGGGCGATGGAGAAAGACCCGTTTGCGAGGCAGCAAAGGAGGGAGAGCTGGAGAAGGACCGGCGTAGGAGAGGGAGGGCCCACTTTGTGCTGCGTGGCCACCTCATGCCTTCCCTGGCAGCACAGAGAGGCTGCCAAGCCCATCTAAGAGCCCCCCGGGGAGCCCCCTGATGCAAGGGGAGTCCCCGGCAGCCGGGCCGGGGAGCTGGCTCCCTGCCATCCCGCAGCCCGCGCCGAGGCGCTCGCGGAGGGAGGAGCGGCTGCCGGGGTCCCTCGGCCTCGGCCATTGCCGATTAGCACAAACGGCGCGCGGAAACCGCTCGCAGCTGGGCTCGCGTGGGCAATTACTGGGGCTCGCTGGGAGCCACGCGAGGACGGTGCGAGCCTTGGCCAGGCTGCCTCCCTCGCGGGCCGCCCGCCCGCTGTGGGGGCCCGCGATGAGTTAGCCCAGAGCGCGGGGTATTTAACTCCGGCCATTTTCCCCCTCGCCTGTGAGGAATTAGCGGTTTGTCAGGGGCCTCCCCAAGAGCGGGCGCCGCGAGAGGCGCCGCTGCCCCGTCCCGCG
>VZSV01000018.1:1728058-1739708 GCA_013398735.1 Nothocercus julius
TTTTCCCTTGCTTTCTAGGTTAATGGACTTCTTTTTGTTGGAATCCCTAAGATTTCTAGGGTAACCTCTTTCTAGAACTCTCTCTCTACATCCTGTTATATATACATATATGGTACGTGTGTGTGTGTGTATATATATATATATATGCAGTTCTTGCTGTGCACCTTAGAATTTTAGACAAGAGCTGATAGAAATCAGAATAAGCATTTAACAAAGCTGTTTCCCTTTTGCCAGCATGAATTGTCGTCTTGTTCTCTCATGGTTCAAGTGGTATTTCTGAGCCTGAGAACAAGTAAATCTAGGTGTATCTCATGGCTCTTTTAGTGTTTTAAAGCTTTATGTAGGCATTCCATATTCCCCAAATAGATAGTTTCTCTTTTTTTGTTCATTAAAATAACATCTCAATTTGAGTTAAAATTTTTCTTTAAATCTGGAGATTTTTCTTTTTTTCTAATTTGTGCTTTTATCAAGAGTTGCTAGCATTGTCTAATTCTTAGTGATTTGGTAGTGTTATAATGAAGTAAGTTGGGTTACACTTTGTAGTGCATTTCAGCTAGTGGCAATGCTCTGTATTCATTTGTTCTGTTTCTTTATTTTTTTTTTTCTTACCCTTCTCTTGGGATCTAGGCATGTTATAAATGCAACTAAACAGAACTGTCTACATCTGCAAAGACAGAAACATGCTGCTCGCTTGTACGTACTGCAGAAGTGTAATAGTTCTGTGCTATCTGTTAAATTCAGCGTGCTTTTTGCATTGTGGCACGGAGCAGTTGTGCCGCGAGGGGAGCTGGCTGCCTGCCAGCCATCGACTATGAAATCCTGGGTACCTGAGAGCTTATCAGTTCTTTTGCTTTGTAAAAGAAAAAGTGATGAAAATGTTGGTAAACTGCCATGAAGGTTTAAGGCTGCCGGAATAAGGAGCCGTGTAATCAGATTGGAAAATGGAGCTTGAGATTCTCGGCATGGGAAGCAGTCGGCTGTGGACCTACCGAGATGCTGTGCAAGTGCCCGAGCTGACCACTTTGTTAGCAAATCGGCTTGCTCGCCGCAGCAGCGGGGTGGACGAGGCTGCTCCCAGGGATGGTACGTAACGCGAGCGATAGCTCTCGCGCTGCACGGTGTAATCAGCTTGCAATTAGCTCACTCTACATTAACCTTCTTGATATTTTTTTTCCCTTTTGTAAGACTGCACACTTTAAACAATTAACTATAGAAGGTAATCCTTCAAGCAAATCAAAGCAATCCTTTAATTTTATCACCCTGCTGAAAAAGTATCAGGTGGTCAACTGGTCTTCATCAGTTGCTGGAAATTCTCAGGCTCACTGTAGCGTGGAGAGGTTCTTTAACCCATTCACGTTTAGAAAAATGTCAAGATTTTATATTTCTCACATAATAAACTGCTGCATCATGATGCTGCAATTGGAATTGCTTTAATGAAAAGCCTTGGGAGAGCCCTTTCCTATACAGGCAGCTTTTATGCTTGTGTTTGTTTAGGCATTTCCATACACTACCTCTCAGAAAGCTTTGATGACACAGCCACTTGTACTGATAATTCCACTGCTTCACCTCCAGTGAACCTGATTCACTGAGGTTGGAAAGAACAAGGCTGTCGTTGCTGATGTTTTACGTTGCTTTTTAATCCTCTAAAGTAAAAGCCAGATGATGGGAAAATTTGTTTGGTAGGCAAACTTCCTCTTTGGGAGGAGAGCAGAAGTTGCATTGCCATTTGTGGAAACATGAAGGCTTGAAGTTTAGCTAAGGGAAACAAAACTCACTCAAAATAAGAGTGAAGAATTACATCTGCCTTGCTGTTATCTGGATTGGCTTACCCACCCGGAAATTCCCTTTTTTATTATTTAATAGTTTTTTTTTTTTTTTTTTTTTTTTTTTTTTTTTTTTTACTATAGGAGAGAATTTCCCATAGTCATCCCATAAAACTTTTTTTTTTGTTCGTTAATACCATGGTAATATAGCATAATAGTAATGAGTCCTGTAACCTTAGTACTTCATGTAAAAGTTTGCTTCTTTTTAAATAATTGCTCGACATGCTGGGTTATTATCCAAACTTAAATCAGAGCAGTGAAATTAGTGGCAAAAGCGTTTACAAATAATAATGCTGTTCATGAACCTTATTCATATTACGTTCATTATTTCCACGTAAACATTGCGGGTGATTAAGGCTCTAATGAACATAGTGATCTGAAAGTTTTGTCTGGATATTTTGTTTAAAAGATGCTGCAAATGGTCAGCAGCTGCTTTGCTGCCCCCCACAAAAAGTCTTTTCAGTGATTTCATTGAATTCCAGTGGATCACAGCAATAAACTGAATTCGTAATATGTGATTTGCTTTTTCCAGTGGTGAAGTCTGTGAAAGCAGTATTGACTGGCTGTGTTAAAGTCATCCTCTATCTCTTTTTGTAGAGAGTGAACATGTTTTGAAACTAAAAAGTCAGATCCTGCTAAATATAGTACACTTTCCATATTTTAATACTGGCTTTAGCTTAGTTTTAATATGTATAAAAATCCTGGAATTTATGTGCACATTTGTTTTCTGTGCGCCCCAATTAAAAACATAAAAGGCAAAAAATAAATAAAAAAATAACCTGTCTACATCTTACGCTGCAAAGATCTACTTTATATTCTTTTAGAGGACAAACTCCATTAGATATGCACTTACTGTACATTGGATTGTAAATCTTACAATTTAATGGTAATTCAGTGAGCAGTTATTGCTTCTGTGGCCTTTTTTCTTTCTTTTTTGTCCCATCTCACTGGTGAAATAGGGTTACCCTTTACAAGTGTCACATCCATAGATTCATCTTTTGTACTCTATAGTTGTTCCTAGTGCATCATTCTAAGTGAAAAGAAAAATAGGGAGCCAGAGCTCCAGGAGGGGCCCTGGGGGAGGGGCTGCTGCACAGAAATACAGCGTAGAGCTGCAGAAAGACCAAGGCAGTTTAGCATCAATCTAACAGATTAAAATTTTGCTGTAAAGGTACATTTTCTTTAACCTCATTCTCATTCTTTTTTTTTTTTTTTTCCCCCGTACAGCCGTAGCCTGTGTTTGAATTCCCGGGAAGCAGAAATGGTGTCTTAATGATACGAGCCTTTTGCCTTGCTTACACTGCTAATACTCTTATCCCTTTTCTGATATGAAATACTTTTTGTAGAAACAATATACGCATTTGTAAAGAAATTATAAAAGGATTCTCCTTTTGAAGATAATGAGTTCTCTTCAGGAACTGCAGGTTACGTGGAACACAAATGAGCTCTAAGTGGAGGGATTTAAAGTCCTGCTACAGCATTTAATTTCTTGAGGAAAGGAGTTCAGTTCAAGGTTAGCCTGTTATTGTGGCACTGGCAACTACTTCTCTCGTTCCTGTTCTTCTGCCAGCAGTGCCGCACAAAAGGCAGTCATTTTTATTTAATACGTAGGGAGGTATTAATCACGGCAGTGTTTTCTCGCAAAAATTTGTCTTATCAAATTCATTGTTTCACCACTCATGACAATAATAGGTGTTTAATTACTCAATAAGAGCCGTTTATGGATTCCATTTTTCCTGTTTGCTGGACAAATGGTATTGATTTTGTACTTTGATGCAACATGAAACTGTATTAAACACAATTAGAATTCTAAAGCTGGCAATGTATATTAGTTATGGTAACTGAGCTCCTTGCTTAAAGAAACTACAGCTTCTAAATTTCGACTACATTATATTCCCAGGAGAGGAAAAAATCTTTAAGAATACTGCGTTTATTAAACAAGTTCTTGGTATATTTTTTTTTTCTCCTTCTTACTAGTATTTATGATTACTGCAGGTTTTAACCTATTCCAGGGAAATTGTGCATGTAATATTTTTTTCAGAAAATAATCCATTTCTAGTGGTAATAAGTTGTGCATGTTCCAGCCTTCTCAACAATTTCACCATCGCCTTGCCCTGCGTTCGTGGCACACTGGCACACAAGGTTTCATATATAGAAAACAGAATTGATGTTGTACCCCAAGCTTAAGTTTAGACAGTAAAAATTCATGAGACTAGGGGAGACGCAAGTTGTTTTTATTTATTTTCAGTTTTCATCAAAGAGCAAGGAGTGACAATAAGCTACATGTGGGAGTTTTTTTTTTATATGTGTGTATATATATATATATTTTTTTTTTTTTAAATGGTGGCTATTTATTCTACTGCCGCTTACGACAGGTTATTAATGTGTCACTATCTGCATAGGCCCCGGCCCTCCCTTCAGGTAGGGTAGCTGTATATGAGTTGAGCTGCAGAGCCAAAGTAATTGTTCAAAGCTCCCTTTGTGGGTCAGTACATTTTTAATTAAAATTCTTTTCTTTCACTGATGCTTTCATAACAATTTCCAGTTGGGAGTGTTCGATGTGTTCTTATTTTGTGTGTGTTTGTGTTTCTGAAGAGTCAGATATAGAAAGCCTGAAGTGAAGGTGTCTCCAGGTATCTGTACCCTGAATAAAACAGAAGAATGATTCCTGCCAATGTGCATTCTACTTTCCTTACTTGCTTAAGTAATCAAATCTTTATGATCTTGTGATGATTTTTAGCTTCAAGATTAGAAGTGGGTAAATTAGCTAAAGTTCTTTGTGTTCAATTCCTATTTTACCTAGCTTTAATTTTTTTTTTTTTCTAGGTTTTGGTTGGAGTCTGTATCTTCCTCATTTAGCTTGTTTTGGGTGTTCTTTGGAAATGCAGACTGAATTTATGAAAAATATGGATTGACCGAATAATATTTCTCAAAGATTTGAAAAGGTCTTATCTAGCGGTGAGGGGTATCTGTGTTAATGTTTGCCATATCTAAATTCTTTCAAAGTATAACTGAAGTAAGTGAAGGAAATGCAAGGAATTGAAGTGTCCTTTGTGTCCCATATATATGAGAGCACATGCAGGAGAGTGGCTAGTAACAAGAAACATCCATCACTTAATTGCCTCTTTTTAAATGAAGTAGATATTAAAGCAAGTTTTTCCTTCTTCTTTAGAGAGCTGCTCATTTTGCAGATCTCATAATGTGTCTACTAAAATAGCTATGCTTATCTCTTTGTAGTATTTTTTTCAAGTCTTTTACAGAATATTCCCAAAACTCTGAGAATCTTCTTTAAGGGCTTCAGTGGGACTTCCCATGTTTAAACTTAAGGATGTGCTTAAGTGCCTCGCTGGTCAAACTTTATACCAGATAGACCTTCTTGTTTCTCCTTTCAGACAAATGATTTATTTCCTATGTGCTCTGAATAACTTGGGAATCAATGGCTCATTCCACCGTTTGCGTTTTAGGTGGTGGTCTAGGTGTTCTTCGTTTTATGAAAATCAATACAAATTTCAATTATAGGAACAGCAGGTAAGACGTTAGAAGGATGTAGAGTGCGCGTTCTCATATATGGTGATATCAGCGATCCAGATGTTACGGGAAGATTGAATGAACATAAGTGGGATTCTGAATAATTGAATAGATTGTTCTTACTTATTTGGATTACTGTAGCACTTAGAGGGCTCAACCAAGATGGTGACCTTGTTGTGCTGGTATTGTAAAAACATGTAGTGAGAGACTGTTGTGCGTTGGAGAGGTTACGTTCTAAATAGCCGAGACAGACAAAGGTTAATAGGGACACAAAGAGGCGCTGAAATGTGAAGAGACTTGCCCAAGGTCATACAGCAGGGCAGGAGCAGAGCTGAGAGCTAAGCCTACATCTCCCGACTCCTGTCCCGGTGTCCTGGGCACGGCACTGCTCCACCAGTGGTTAAACTACCTGCCTCTAATAGCTATCGGGACAGGTAATTGACTTGGGTTTAACGGGGAATTTTGGGTAGTGACATTTGACTGATTCTTCTTGGTTCTTGCACATGGTTGAAAATACAGAGATCTAATCTGATGATAAATAACATTCAAATATTATTTCTTATTTTACCCTACCTATAGCAAATTTAATAAATAACTTTTGCTAAGTGGACATTAGTTTAGGGGATGCTGGCTGTGATGGCTGGTGTTTCTTGGGCAGCTTACCCACTTCTGCTTTTCAGGTGTAGCATATGAAATCAGTGGTAGGGCTAACTGGTTTGATTGGCTCTTAGGGAATAATGTTTTAATTACTCCAGACAAGCTCTCCTGAAGCCTGTATCCTCCTTATGACAGTTCACTTTAGAAGCCACATTGCTTCATTTCAGTAACTTTATTACCATTTGGCTCAGGGATTGCTATGTCGCCTTGGCCACAGATTTCATCAGTTGCCCGGTTCACCTTTGTCCACGCTATACTTGTGAAATGACCTGCTCCTTTAGTGCTTGTCAATAGTAAATTGCTGCATCCTCCGTGTCCACGTGAAAGCCCAGTAAAGAAAACAAGTCTTTATTAAATTACTGGATTTTACACTTAATTTTTTAGGTGAAACTTGAATGCAAAAAGTCTTAATTACCGTTTAATACCAAGTAATTAAAGCACTGGCCAGGGTCAACTATATAAAGCACATCAGTTTGAACTGCCACCTGATTAATAGGCTTGGTGATATAAAAAGTTCAGCACAAAAGCATGCTCTGCCAGGGTCACTGCTTTAATAGCTGTGGAAAGTGCAGTTTTTGCTGTAATTCTGTTCTAACAATTGGATCAAAATAATAATTTGTGAGATGGTCATGGTTGGCTTCTCCAGTGTGACGTCAGGTGAATTATTTGAATTTGACGTCAGTTAAATTGGTTTTGTGGCTTATATTGATGAGCAAACTAGCGTGGCTCGGATGTCTTTCCTTTTTTCATCTCATTTACATTCTTCAAAGCGAAACCCCAAGTGTTATTCTCCCCCTAGCCTTTCCAGATGAAATACGGGACAAAAGTTCAGAGGAGGACGGAAGGTGTGACGGGCATCGCTCGCGTGCCTGCTTCCGTCTGCGTGCAGATGGGCAATCGTCTGAGAGTTGCTCCAGCTCAAGAGGGGTTTGCGCTTAGCGGGGGGTGTGTGTAACAGGGTTACCCTGAATAGCTGCCTTAGTAACTGCACCTTCCTATTGCCGTGGACGCGGATCTGCGTTGTGCACCGCTATGAACGCGGCTCCTGCTCCACGCTTGGCCCCAGAGGACCTCGTCCACAGGATCATTTGAAAATTGTGCTGTATTCACATTTCATATAGTGGGGTTTTGTTTTGTTTTGTTGAACACTTAGCAGTTTATTGATGGGGCCTGGGCAAACTGCTGCTCCTTCGGAGGACTCAATTAGCTGTTAGCAGGCTCCGCGCGCGTGCAGCCGGCAGCCGCCGCCGCGGGATGGGAGCCATAATGATTTTCACCTACGGATGGCTCCGTGAGCATTAATCTTGACACTGCCCCACAAAGTAGGCACGCGCTCTTATCTGCACTTTATGGCTGAGCCCTCCAGAGAAAGGATTAAAACCCCGATCCCGCTGATATTTGTGCATATTCTGAGCCCTGTTTGAGTGGGAGACCCTTTTCCCACAAAGTTAAGGACATATGTTTTGATCAAATTTTTGAAGCGGGTGGAAGATTTCCACGTCCGGACTAGGATTCAGGGGTTCTGGTTTGTTCTTCATGCTTAGTCCAGCACAGCTTTAAAATAAAATTCTAAATACGAATTTTGATTATTTACTGTAATGATTTCTACATATGTAGTAATGAGGGAGTAAACTCTCTTATTTCCAGTGAAGACTTTTGGCAGTTGTGTGAGAATTATTTGTGGTCAATTTACTAGAGTTTAGATGTGGATTGATAGGTTTAGTGGTTTTCTCTTTTTTTGTTTCTTTTTGGATGCAAGTTTTGCTTTGAACTGTGCTCTGCATGCTGTAGTGTTATAGCACACACAAGCTTTAGTTGAGATTTGGGTCTCTCTGTACTGGGTGCCCCACTTTGCTGTGAGAGCATGTGTGAAGAGGATGCGATTAAAGGCAGGACAGATGAAGCAGGGAGAAACAGCTCTCCTGACTTCTGCTACAGCCTTGTTGGAAAGCCCCGGCTGAGCGGTCCCAGCTGCGAGATGGGCCAACGCCTGCACCACGAGCACCCGCAGCGCCTGGCGGGCCGCCCTTCCCGTGCCGACGTTTTCCTTGCCAGCCCCCAAGCTGCCATGTGCTCGGCGCTCTCTGGGGCACTTGCCCCTTCTGGGGCCCGCGCGGGATTCTGAGCGGGAGCTGGGATTCGCTGCACCCGATGCTCCCGGCGGGAGCTGGTTCGCAGCCAGCTCTGCGAAGGGAGCTGCGCGTGGGCTTCGCAGCGCCGCGGCGCGAGGTGCCGCGCAGCGCTGGCGCCGGCCTCCCTGCCGCCGCCTCTGCGGGCGCGTGCAAAGCGCTCGGCTAATTTGTCACTTACGGAGTGTGTGTTAAATAATAAGCAGAAATCAAACTTCCACTCTTTTTTTTTTTTTGGCATTCCTTATAATCTGCTTCTGTTAAGGGTGAGTACCTCCTGCTAGATGGGAATGAATGATCATGCTGATATACGTTCACAGGCACTGAGATGGTGTTTAAAGCGATTAAAGACTTTTTTTTTTTTATTCCTAAGCTACATGCCTTTCAGGGTTACCCTTAAAACAGGGCCTACCCTTCAATAACGAGAAACTCCAGAGTACTTCATATTCTAACAGATAAACATGGTAAGCCTTGTTATTTTTAATATTTCCTAATGAAAGATGTTTAGGTGAGTGATTCCTGGAGGATGAACCCTTTCAGCACACAGAGCAAGGAAAAGAAAACCTTGTAGCTAAATTGTTATACAGGCCATTTACAGAATAAGCTACAAAAATTGCACATAAAGCTATGCTGTAGTTGGAACTCTGTATAAAACTGCTTTCTTTACATAATACAGTTGAGAAACTTGGGGCAATACCAAAATGTCATTCATTCAAGTGTAGACATTCATAAACACGTTTGCAGAGGACTTCCCCTGATTTGCAGGTGGCAATACAGAGATTGAGAAAAGTTGCTTAAAAGGCACTGCCATTGAGCAGATGACGGCTCTTGCATTAGTCAGATAAGATCGCTGAAGCTCCAAAGGTTAACTTCTAAAAAGGTTATATTTTAAAAAGGTAGTGGGACCTTGAAAATAAAAGATTTATTAGTGCGTTGGAAACTGTGCTTCCTAAAAGTTTTCATAGTGTTTAGTAGAATCCCTTGGAAATCTAGCTAAAGAACTCCAGATCATTACAGCTAAAAAGCACCCAAAACGGAGGAATCAGTGATGATAAAAGAACTCATTGTTTTCCAAGTCCATTGTTCCAAGACTTGGTTTGACAAATTTGAAGCAACTGTACTGCAAACGCATGACAGAATTTTGAAAAATTAGGGCTCAAGTTCTCTGTCTTTAAATATGCCAATTCTTTATTCTTGGAGATCTAAAAAACTAGCCACGTTTGACCGTGATTCCTAAACATGCTCAATAGCTCATTCATGACACTTCTGCTAGGAACGTATAGTAAAATATTCAAAATATTCTTCATATTCTTCAAATATTCTTCAGAGCTTTTTTTTTTTTTTTTTTTTTTTTTTTTTCCCCCGCCCCCCAACTATACAAAGAGAAACAACTGAAAAGCAGGAGGGTTTTTTTTCGTTTATTTTGTTTTCCATATTCTGGAAAATCTTCCTGTGGACTGACTTAAACACATGACATTTTAGCTTGTTTTGAGGAGGCAAAGGTTAGTAACTGGAAAAAAAAGAGTGAATTATGATAAAGGTTGATACTCAATCTAAATAAACATTTATATGCTGTTTAACAAATACAGCCAGTTGAGTTTTTCAGATGTGCAAACCTACTTTGTACAATGGAAAGTGCTGAGTGCAAGCATATTTCCATTGACTGAAAAGTACTGGTGAATACACATCAATTTTGATACCTGGTTGGCACCCTTAAAAAAAAAAAAAAAAAAAAAAAAAAAGTGATGAACAAAAGATTGAGTTGTTTGATTCTATTAAGAAATGTCACCATTTATCTAAGTAAAACTATTAAGCAATAACCTATATCTTTTCTTTCACCCTGCTGTATGCCTTGGGTACAGGTTCAAACCAATCCTTTTCATGTATATAATCGTGGGCTGCAATTAATCACAATCTTGATATTTTAAAAAGAATCCATTAAGAAATAATGCCAGATGAACAACCACTCAAGTATAAAATCAAATGCATTAAGAGTTGTAGGTTTGCTGCGTAAAGTTTGTGTAGGTAGCATTTAACAACCGTAGGAAGAACATTAGGAGTAACTCACGGGTTACATCAATACCTGCGGAACTCTGACGGGGAGAGTTCAGGCAGAGCTCGGCCAGTGCAGCCGCCTGCTCAGTACTGGGTGGCCCATAGTCTCAGGAGCCGTGGGGCTTTCTGGCCATTGAACAGGGCTCCGTCATTAAAACCCTCTCGTGACTTTGCTCTGCCCAAGCCGCCCACCAACGCACTCCCGCTTTGCACACGTCAGCCGTTTCGGCTCCCCAAAGCCGAGTGTGTTTCTCCGATGAGGCAGGAAACAGGGCTTTGTGGAGGCCGTAAAGGGAAACGTTTTGGATTTAGCCGCAAGAAGCGTTGTGAGATATGAGGGTGTTTGTGAACTGGATGCGTATCTGCATGCCTGGAGACCATGAGGAGCAGGGGAAGCAGCTGCAGCCCCAGCGCCCTCGGCACCCCGGGGCCAGGCTGCAGCGCTCCGGGGCCGGGCTGCAGCGCTCCGGGGCCGCTTGGTGTCCGAGCGCCTGGGAACGCGGTGGCACTGGAAAGCAACTGAACACAAAGTGAGTTTTAATGGGTGGCCAGAGCGGTCTGCCGCTGAAGCAGAGCGGCAGCGGGCAATTGTCAGTTATTAGCTGGAAGTATGCTAATGACTCCAGCAGGGATAAAACAAGATTCCAAAGAAATTGCTCAAACTATCACGCGTAATAGGCAGCAATAAGCCTTTTTTTTTTTTTTTTTAAATCATTTAATCCTTTAGTTTAATCATTTAGAATATTTTTTTCACCTGTCAAATAGCATAGACTAGAAATGTCTTTAAATTGTAATTTCCAGTAAATTTATATTGAGTTTATATTTATATATATATAGGAATACATATGCTGCTGATGGATCTGATTTAGAAAGATTTTGAAAGGAAATAATTCTAAAATTGGAGCATTTTCAGGCATGAGCAGTCTTTATGGAATCGTTGTGTACAGAGATGTCTATTTGTGGCACCTCCAAAAAATTCTGTCTGGCTGTCGACAGAAATACAGTTTTTAAGACATGGGCAAGAAATGGGTAGACTTGATTATGCAATAATGTCTTTTTGGCAGGCTGGCAAAGCGTGCACCCACGCCCACAGTACAACTGGGGTGGCGGAAGCAGAGACAGCTGCTCTAGCTTAGCAATGTTTAATGGCAGTTAGGAAGGGCTGAGAAACACAGGCAAAGCTTCACGAAGGTCGCGCTTGGTCTGAAAGGTCTTTTAGGGTGCACCTACTCAAGTGGTAGTAGAATTGCTGTGGGATGCGATACATCACCTGTGTTAAACCATCATGTGATTTTTAATTTTCACTTTACAGGAGAAAAACAAAACCAGCCAATCCCTCCCCCACCAAAAACCAAACAAAAAAAACAAAGGGTGGTTGTTTGATATCCTGTAAAAAAAAAAAAAAAAAATATGCTCTGAGATTTATGAAGAAGACTAAACAACTTTACCCAAGTTTTT
>VZSV01000018.1:1739918-1754798 GCA_013398735.1 Nothocercus julius
CCCCCCCCCCGTTGCTGCATATAATGAATTCAAAAGCATCTCTCTATTAGTTGTGATTTCTCTGACACTGACAGAGTAAGGTAGAGAAATGGGATTCAGGTGCCTTTGCGAATCTCTTCCACAACCAGTCTTGTCTAGTTTGACATCCTGACTTGCTTACTGAGCCATATTGTTTTATGTTTCCAGAGCTTCACACCTGGATCTTCCTCATTTGGTAATCAGATTCGTATGGTCCTTCTACTGTGTGATGGTGCTGGGAGCAGCAGCCTGATTCAGGAGGCAGAAGGAACAGCAAAAAAAAGTTTTATTATGTTTGTAAGAGTTGCACCACTTGTAAGTAGTTGATTAGAGATTGGCAAAAAAATATGCTTGGAAGAAAAAGCCATTAAATTAACCTGTTTTTTGCAATCTTTACCAAGTAGCTTTTCAGTAGCAATCTTTGTGGCATCTACATAGGAAAAGCCTCATCCAGGAATGCCATACTTAAGCATGTAACTAAGTTTCAGCTTTTTAAGTTGTAGTTTCCCCTTGGTATAGAGGATAACCATGTATAGCCATGTTAATAGCTATTTTTCAATATCTCTTATGTAGCTTACTTGAGGAAGGCTTTTTAAGGAAAATCCCTCTTGTTTTTTTATCCAGCCCTGCTCTGCTCCTTTTCTTATCAGACCAGGTCATGTATCTGGGAAAACGTAGACAAACTTCCTGCAATGCAAACTTTCTTTCAGGAAAATGCATCAAGTTATTTGGATTTCTCTTGCTAAAATGAAGGTATTTGTGGAGCAGAGTGAAAGTCCAACTCTTTGAAAATCATCAGAATGTGAAATAATAAACTGGTTTGTAAAACTTCAAATAAGAAGTGAAGCATTTTCAGCAGTGCTTAGAATGTTATGGAATTGAGGGGGAATATGTCCTACTATCATTTTGCTGTGCCTTATGTTTCTAGTTTTGCTGCATTCGTTAAGTCCTGAGAATTAACTCGAAACGTATCAAAACTAGGAATTCTTTTAAATCATTTTCGCATTCAGCTCTTCTTGCAAGTTGGTAATTAGAATACATAACCTTCATCTCCTTCTGTTTATTAAAAAATGCTATTTTTAAAGGATTACAGAAATACTAAAGCCAATCAAGTGGCTATTTTGACAAGCAGCTTGAAACATGCCGGCCTAAATTGCACAAGTAACCTCTGCCCACCCTGAGCAACTGCCGCGAGCGGATTTTCGCAGGGTCCTTTGCCCAGCCGTGTGGAGGATACTTACACCGGTGCTCCAACACGGGGCAAAAGAAATCGTAAGATTAGGGCATGAGAGAGCGCCTTCCTATTTTGAGAAAGTTGTAGAGTAAGTGGTAGGGAGGTTTATTGCCCTTCTTACGCACTTTTTTCATTTTTTTAAGCCTTCATGTAGTGGCGCGCACCTGGGCGCAGCGGCTGTTGGCCGCGCTCGGTCGGGAGGCTCTCGGGGCGCCCTCACGGCGCACGCGGCCGTTGGCGTGCGCGTGCCGCAGCTCTGCCGCTCCCCCCCGCCCGCTCGCGCTCGGGATTTCTCCGGGAGCCGCACGGAGCAGCCGCGGCAGCTGCCAGGCGGCTCCGCGAGGCCGACCCGGGCTGGCGGCGGCTCCCCCGCTTGGGCCTGCCAGATCGGCCGCCCCGGGGGCTCCGCCGGCGCCCGCCTTGTCCGCGCGATGCTGCGCGCATTCGGCTATTTTCTAAAATTTTTGTTTCTTAAGAAGTGTTTTTCTAAGCTTTGACTTTGCCAGCGGGCTTTGTTTTCTCGGCTTTCTGTCCCTGTTTGCAAATGGAGAGCCCTACTACATTCAACAGTTGTCCTGGTAATAATAATATAAAGGTATGCGCTAAAGGAGAGCGGGCAGCGAGGGAGGAAGTATGCGAACAGTAAATAAGCAAGCGAAGAAGAAACTCTGTGGGATGTTTGCTATTCTTTATCTCTTTTGCCCAAAGGATATTAAAACAAAATTTGAAGTATTTAATTTAATTTTGTTTGTGCTCTTCCAGTCGTGCTGTGATTAGTTTGAAATGTTTAGCAACTGTTTTGAAAGGAGTGGTGCTGTGTAAAATACAGGCATGAATTCATAGTTGTGTTTTGGTTTTTTTCAGGAGTTGTTTCACAGAATTTCACCTAAAGCTCTATCCAAACCATCAAGCTTCACTTAGTTTCAGCCCCAAATTACATCGTTCGACCTCAGTAGAAGTTTCCTCCATTTCAACAAATCGAGCCCAAGGTTGTGTGACAGTGGATAGATGAGGTGAGCTGCTGAGGGCTGGGAGGTATTGCAACCAGAGTGACAGGTGAGGCAGCTCGCGCCGAGTGCTGCTGAAGGGCTAAATGCGAGAGTTTAGAAACAGAGCAATTGCCATATTGAATTACAGCCGGAGTCTCTCCTGACAATATTCTGAGTTTGTCGGTAGCCATCAGAAAAGACACTAAAGAAAGGTGTATGAAAATCGTAGCACCAACCCAAAGGGTGAAAAGGTGAAAAGAATAGTCTCAATTAAGCCTAGATCTGTTTTACTAAATCTGTGGTTCTTAAAGTTTGCTTTTTGTAATCTTAACCCAAGGCAGTTTATCTTGGTGGAATTGAATTACACACACATCGTCAGACTGGTATGAGTTCTTTTTTTTTCTTTTTTTTTTCTTTCCCCAGCTCTGGATTAATGCAGTTAGACAGTGTGTTCCCTATGAACCAAGAATTACCAGCTAGTAGATACTGAACCTAAGAAGAGCACGGTCTATTTTTACTGTGGTCAGTCAGCTTGATTGAGTTTGGAATGTTTGTTTCAGATTGGGTGAATATTAGAGAAACCTGAAGTTCCTTGTACCCAAATTTGTTTTCAACATGGATGTTCTTGCAAGGATTGGATAATTGCAAGGACTCAGTTATATGTTACAAATATAAATGATTCATTTTAATTGGTCTTTTCAGTTTAAAAATTGCATTTGTCCTCTTGCTGCACTCTTTTGCCAGTGTAAAGATCATAGGGTTTATTTGATTATATTTTGGTACTCCGTTAAATGAGACTGGGTCACCTTGCACCATGCAACATTTCACTTCACTGTTAAAACTTAATGCCATCTTTTTATCTTTCACTGAGTGGATGTCAGAGGACATAATGTTAATACAAGATAGGTATCTCTAGTATTTGATGAATGGCCTTTTAAAAAAATTCAAAAAACAAACCCAGGAATTAAAAATTGACACCGGGCCAGTGGATTTAGTCACCTTTCTCACAAGTTGAATGGTTTTCTATTTGGGTATCTCATCTATTGTAAGACCTTGCCTTTGTGAGGCAAGACTATTAAAATAACACAGGTGACTTCCTCAGGCTGAATATGTTGTTTTCCTGTCAAGGAGGGGAGATTATATGGAAAAAGTGGTCATGAATGGAAGATAATACCCTAAAATAAGTCTGTATATCTTTTCAAGGGGCTAGAATTTAATATTAGAAATGGGGCGCTCTTGGGATTCTGTGCTTCTTTGTAATTTTTCCTTTGCCACAGCTTCCATGCCATAAAAAGTAGACTAAACATTCCAACTCTACAGTGAAGTTGCATAGGTTAAATCAAGATCATGTAAAAGGCTATAAAAGGTGCAAATTATTCATAAAGGATAGGGGCTTTGCCTGCATTTTATGTACGCTGTATTTAGTAAATATACTGTCGCTAACGCATATGGTTGATGGTAGGGATATAGATGTGGATAGCAATGCATATGTACATTTATGTTTATTTTATGTGTTTACAGATCTGTTTACAAATATTGGCATGGTTATCTTAGGTTATATAAGGAGATTTGCAGCAATATTCCTGCATGTTCATTTTTATATATAGCAGAATCTACATTATGCTTACCGCTATATATGCAAGGATTATATATTATTTGCATTCACTGTTGCTTTGGACTAAGAGAAGTCTTGTTAAATTTTTGAACACTGGAAATTTGCTAATTAAACTATTCCTTTGTGGACTATTTGTGCTATTAAGTTAATACGTAAGAGAGAGAGAGAGAGAGAGAGAGAAAGAGGGATGGCTTTTATAGTGTGCAGGAATTAAACATGAGCTGAAATAATCATGAAAAAGACTGAATGATATAGTGGGAGATTATGTTTCGACTCTATAAATTCATATCCAAAAATCAGATTAAGCTACTAGTGAAACCTGATATCTAATTGATATGTAATAGAAAGGGGAAAATAAGAGTGCAAGAGACCTACAAGATCGTCAGTTGAGATGTTGCTCGTGCTGTGTCATATAGTCTCTTTCTTAACTTTGTTGAGTTCCACAGACTTATGGAGTTTCATAGTTAGCACTGACCATCTCCACAAAGTTGATATTTTAGTTGGCAAAATTCAGCGATAGTAAGTTCGCTTATATTAACATAGCAGAATTTTAGAAGTTACTAGTGAGACATGCAGGTCAGATGAACAGTTTGGTAGAATTAATTCATTCCTGGTTTCTGAAATAAGTGCGCAAGAAGCTGTCAGCAGTCTCTTCCCTTGCTGCAGTTCTTAAATACACCAAGTTTTTAAACACAGAACAAATATAGATATGCCCTTCAGTGTTGTTGGGCAGTGCCTGGAATAAGGCGGTGTTAACAGACTGCTTGGTTTGTTTATAAAACGTCATCCAAAATAGGTGGCTTTCCAGGCAGATTTTGTAAACTACCAGTGATCTTTATAAGAACCAAATTATATTGTTAAATATCCTTAGCCCCGTCAAACTAGTAACTGTATTTTGTTTGTTTTATATACACACACATATTTTTTTTTTTGCACTTCAGATATGCAAATGTAAATGTAACATTCTATTGCCATATAACAATATGTAGATTTGTGGCATTCTCAGGAGGGCCTTGGCTCCATAAACCAGTGGGTTTATTATGTAATGCTGCATAAATGCTGTATTTTCATCTGTGACAGATATAATCTTGAACCTGTATTTTTCATGTTACTTAACTGTTTCAGAACATCATGTGTGAGAGAACACATCAAAATGGAAATTGCTTCTACAGAGGCAGCAATAAATATTGGTTGGGTATATTGCATTGTTGGGCTCCATGTGTTTTAGGATGTTCTCAATTTGCTTGCCCTAATCAACACTGTAAATACATGCTGCATTTTCCGGTCATCCATTTGTTGGATTAACAGTATGGACCTTGCAGTTTCTACCATACGTCTTGATTATTTAACATATGTGGTCATGGTTATTTAAGAGTAAGCCCTAACAAAATCACTCTAAAACCTCCTGTCTTTTCTAGCTATTCATGGAAAAGTATACGATGCAAATCCTATGCTTTATACGTAGGGTTAACTGGTAGTTATTTGGCAGTCAAAAAGCTGACAAAAACCTGCATCCCTTGTGACCCACAGGAATTTGTCAGCTTTTCTTTTAAATATTGTTGTGTGTTTAAAAATAATGAAAAAAAATGCAAAAAATAACCTTCAGCAGAGATTAAAATAAATTATATTGCAGAATTGAAATACCTCAGTATTTACAGTGGTATGATTTAAAAAAAAAAAAAAAAAAAAGGCAAAGGGTAAATGTTTGTGCCTGATCGTGACAACTGTGAGCTGAAGGTTTTGTATGAACTTGTTGGTGTATTACTTGCATTGAATATGCCCTTAAAAATATTTTGCTTAAGTCATTTCCCCTTTAATGTCTTTAGAAACATGTAGTTCATGTCCCATTTTTATCTACTCCCTGCTTTATGCTATTGAGCTAGAATACAATCAATCGTAGTTCCCCACCTTGTCTTTCAAATGAGCATAGCACTGTGATGGCCGTGTCCCTTATTTAGTTTTAGGGCCCTTTATTGTGTCTGTGATACTGCTGTGTTTCTTGTGGAGCTTGAGTACTCTTATGAATGACTTTCCAGAACCAGCCATAGTATATGCCAATTTTCTATTGTATACTTGCCTCTGTGGATCAGTATGGATTTTAATTAACATCCTAACAAAATTATAGTTATGCCCAAATCTCCTTCTGCCCTTGTGTCTTGCCAGGAACTTGGTCTTCTGCAAGTTCATAGCCTACCAGGCATTCTCAAGAACAGATATAATTGAAATCTTTTTTCATTTATTCTGAGGCAAAGACACTTTTTTTGTTCTTCTTTCTTTCTTTTCACTTCAGTAGATATGCACAGAAGTTTGCTAACTGGGGGGATGGAGCTGCAAGTCTACTGTAAACATCAAAGATGACTTGATACAGAGATTGTTGGAAGAAGTTTCCACCATACTTGGAGTGTCATGACACTGTCTCATTCAACTGCTTTTCCACATTGCATTACATTAATAACCTCCTTGCAGGTTTCTTGGCAGATGAGGAGAAAGGGAAGCCTTCAGTAGAAAGTTGGATGTTGATTTTGAATGAATGAGGGTTAAGATGAACTGTTAGCTTTAAAGTTAATATGAAGTAGTCAGAGCACAAAGAGCCGTGAAGTAGGTCAGTATTTTTGTCTTCTTTTTACATCAGCTTTTCTGCAGAACTGCATTTTACAAATGTTTAGCTTATATTCACAAATAGCACTGACAATTCTGTGTCTCCTCCTTCCTGTACACTGTGCTGCATTGTTTTCTGTTGTTTTATCCCTTCTGTCATGTAGCTTTTGAAATCTCTTGTGCTAATAAGCATCTGATAGATCTCACCAGGAGTCTTGGCTTCATGTTTAGTCTTTCTTCATTCTAACAATTCTGTCTACAGTACATACTGTTCACAGGGTAGATCTCACATATTGCTGTTCAGCTGCCAGGCTCGCAAGTAATGAACTCTGCATTTCATCTGTGAATTCATGTAAGTGTTAGGAATCTTCTTCAACTGACAGAAAACAGAGGCCAATGCCACATCCTTGGCCGTGGCTGAGAAAGGGGATAGTACTATTTAGGAGGACAGTTGCTTTCTGAAGAGGAAGAGCTGTATAGTGCTCTCACAGGTTCTTCTGAGCAGGGTTTAGAAACTTTCTTTAATCCACAATGCCATCTCTCTCTGGCTGGAGTGTGTTCTGATGTTTCGTTGTCTGAACATTGTGTTATGGTTACCTGCCTGCAGTTCTTCTAGGCAAAAAGGTCAATTTGGTGTCTCTTGCCATCTTCCTTTCTGTATTTTGAATAATGTATGCGACAATCCCAAGATGACCACTTGCGATGTTAAAAGCTTGCAACTGTTCTTCTCCCCTGCGAACACAAAGATAACACTATATGAAGTGACAATGGTAAGGAAGCCCAAATATTATTATACATTATTTATTTCTCTCCCTATACGCTCTCTGCCAGCACTTTAAGAATTACTATCAGCATGCCTACAGCGATAAAGTAAGTAGCGAATATGCTGTGTTCTAACATGGATTGCAATCTGGCAATGCATCTTTTTAAGTATGTGCATAATTATATTCCATTAAATTCATTAGACTGAGGATAAAACATTTAAGTCACTCTTTTAATAAGAACAATGCATAATTTTGCTTGCTAAATCATCCTTTATATTACTGTTTCAGCTGTGCCATATCTAACACAAGTACTGCATATTACACCATCACCAGCTAAGGTGTTGTCTTATTAGGAACTGCTGTCTCAGCAAAATGAGAATATTAATCCAAAAGAAGTCTATTTCTTTTTCCAGGCAATGTAAACAATTCTATCCTACTTAGAACTGCAGCGTCAATATTTTGTACTGCCAGTGTTGACTTACTCATTGTGGGTTTTGGCTTATGTTACGACTCTTAAGATTCCGTTTTTGGCTTTTCATTCAAAAGCAGTTTGGAATATTTCTGGTACATATCTTAGATATTTTTCTTATCACCTGAATGGTTTTCATATATGTTTACATGTACTTTTTGAAGTATGTTAGTAAAACTCTTATATTTAAACGAAGTCTAGTGTTGTACTGAAAATTTCCTCCTTGTCGACCTAGGGAGCTGATACTCTGGTAAGTCTGCTTCACTGTGGACAAAAGCTTTAGCAATTATATTTGTCCGGCGTCCTAGAGAGAAAGAGAAGCTTTTCCAGCTTTTGAATTCAGTTTACAGACCTTCTTTAACTTGCTGAAAAAACAATAATCTCTCTGCTTGGATGGGAGGAAAGTTTGGAGCATTTTTAACAGTGGAAATAAATAGCTTATGACCTGTTTCTAACAGTGTTGACTTCCTATCAATATCAAAATATTTTAAAGATTTGTTCGATGGCTACATCTTTAGCTTTAATAGTGCTCAGTATTTTGTAAGAGCATAATGCCAGTACTACTCTTGCCCACACAAATGTAGAAGATGTAAGGGATTTGATGCAAATCTTAACCAAGAGTATACCCAGCAGCCAGTTCAGACACAAAGGTCTTTACATATGTTCCTCATTCCAAAGCTCATTCCAAAGCATCATTATACCTTCTGTTTGTCTGGTAGAGCAGGTCAGTTATGGCCTCACCATGAAATCACCTGGAGATATTGCTGCCACTCTCCAGAGTTCCCTTAGCTTTAGCTTTAGAGAATGTTGGTTCTCACTTGGATTTTCTGGCCGTGCTCTTTATCTTCTTACTCTGCCCCTTCTCAAAATGCGATTACCCAACTGAAAATCTTTGTATCTTCTGTATCATCAAGTTATCTGACTGGAGGGGAGGGGAGGAAAAAAAAAAAAAAAAAAAAAAAAAAAAAAAAAAAGGAGAGAGAGACTAAGAAAAAAAAAAACACAAAGCAAAAAGCACAACCCTTTTTCTCCTTTTAAAAAGGTGCTTGTTGCTTCTGTGAATAATTTTTCGTGTTACTGGCACTACTGTAATTTCTTTGTCCCTACCTTATACATTCTCTGAGCGCTTCCTGATTTCGGCCGAATGAGGCAATTGCTGCATTTTTCCTATATGTTAACTTGTGTATTTCAACATGGTAGTTGCCAAAGCATGCACAATTCTGAGAACTGTTTTTGTTAGATTCCGTCTTGAAATCTGTGTGTGCTTCTGGCCAGTGCTTCTTGTAATATTTCTTGTAATATTATGGATTCCTTCCAATGCTGGAAGACTGTTGGCTTCCATAAGTATCAATCTTCTCTTGCCAGTTCTAAGACCAAATAAGGTTTACTAAGTTGCATTCTTGCTTCTTTCACCTAAGCTCAGTCCTAAATCTATTTCTTTCTGGTCTCTATTTTAACACGTATATCACTCGTGGTCGTTTATCACATGAGTGTAGAGCACAGCATTCTTCAAATTTTGGAGTATTTTCATAGTCTCTTTAACTGAAATTATTGAGAGCTAATATGTGTGCCTTGTGCTTCAGAAAATGGTGTTATCTGAAGTATCTGGCTGCTTCTCTCTTTTGATGGCACCTTTGTCCTGCAGATAAAGAATTTCATTCTGCAGAGAATCTTCAGCTGGTATTTACCATTTGGGGAAGTAAAAGTTAGAGAGCTTTGCACTGTGTGTATGTGTGTGTGTTCTTACTCTTGTGTGACGAAGTTACCTGACATGCTCTCACAAAATCTCCACTTTATCTTTTTCCAAAATGGGAGCTCCTGAGCTTGAAGAGAATGTTCAAAGATGCAAGGTGAACACTGTAGCCATCCTGTTTGTCTCTGGTCATAGCACGTCTTGTAAGCCTACTGTCTTTATCTCCAAAGTCCAGGGGCAGATTTTGGAGTGTGAGGCAATTTAAAAAATTTTCTCTCTCCTTAATAGTGGCAGCAGAAGTTGTTTTGCTGACTTAACTTCTCCGAGATGTCTCTGCTTTTACACCCATCTGTGGCTAATTGTGTAGCCCCTAAGCTCAGAATTGTCTGCCAGAGCATGGGCATGAAGGATGCCTGGTTCTAGGTCCAAGCATGCTCAGCCTTATCCTGTACGGTCCTGGTGTGACTTTGGATGTTATCAGCATCACTATTTGTGTGGATAAGCTGATCTCAAAACAAAGCATTAAGGTGAGTGAGAATACTGACCTTGTGTTCCTGATAAATATATCTTTCTTCCAAGATAGACGAAATTCCTCAGTTTATAGAGAAATTAGTTGTGAAATTTTAGACCTGAGCTAAATGAGCAATTATAGAAGTAGAGTCCTGCTTGTACATGTTTTAATTGTTTCAGTTATAAATCCCAAAGTATGCATGCTAGGTTTAAGGCGCATTATTTGAGATGGTTTTCAGCTTATTTTTGCTTATTTTTTAATCACGTTTGTTCTGATACTGATTTCCCTCGCCGAGCTGAAGTAAAATAACATGAAATGGAAGGCTTTGCGTGGCCAAAGCTTTTTGCCCAGTGAGGAAATGGGTTTGTAAGGGGACATCCATCAGTAATAAATAGCAAGGAAAAATGGTGATATATATTTCAGCTTCCAAACAAAAATTTGAATTTTCCAATTCCAATCTGAGTCACTACTCTGAATCTACTTCACTGCAAAGAGGCTGAAATATATTGAGTTTTTTTGTTTTAAGACACTCAGCTATGGCCTAGGTTTTCATTTTTGCAAATACATTAATGACAAGTACGGGGGAGTTCTAAAGAAGGTCCGAATGCTTTAGAAGTTACACCTCACAGTCTTTGCATGTGGGAGGACAGAAGCAAGTGCCCACAGTAGCAAAGTGCATCTAAATAGCTGTAGTAGTTCTTACATGTAGCTTATGATGATTGAGAGGGCTCTATTGAGCAGCATATGTCTCTGATAGCTCTCTGATATAGTTCTAAGAAATGTAGAATATTAGTAGAGTATGTTAAGAACACTTTTATTTTCCAGGTTAATAAAAAGGCAACCTAAAATATCACACAAATCTGTGATAACCCTGGTAATTAGCATTTATACACCCAGGTACAAAGGCAGCCAACAGCAATGGGGGGTGTGTGTGTGTGGATGTGTATGAAAGCATCAAAAGAATATCTAGAAATGAACATACAAGGGCATTCAGGTGGTGAAATGCTGTGTGACAGTATTCTAAAAAAGATGTTACAAAGATGTTCTATGAAGTTTCAGTATCACTCACCTCCCCCTCCCTTATGAATTTAATGCTTAATATGATTCTTTTGGCTTTAAAATTGAAAGATTTTATTAGTTGCTAATGCTATTCAGTAAGAAGATATTTCAAAAGAAACGCAAATTGTAAAATTCAACTGGGACACTTACTGTACTGTTGGTATTGTTTTGTCAAAAACTGATTTAAAATGAACTAGAAAATTGCCAAACCATCTAAGTATGGGCTGTGGGAAAGTTAATATATTAAAGAAACAGTACCATGAGAAGAAAAAGTGCTATTTAAAAAAAAAAAAAAAAGATATTTAAGAACTTCACTTGTATAGAGAATAAGGCAAAATCATAATCCTTTATGAGTGCAATAAAGACTGCCTAGCTACTGCTAGCTATTGCCACTTGGTGCAATACCTTTCTTACTGAACTCTGAGAGAATTTGCTATGGAGAGTGTGGTTTCTTGTTTGTTTGTTTGTTTTCCTTTTATTTTTGTGTGTGCAATATACTTTTAGTGGGTTAAAAAAAAAAAAAAAGAAACAGATGACACTGTGCAGTGTGGACTCTGGATGAGTGAAGTTGTGAACCACTCCACGTATGTAGCCGTGCACACAGGAGCAGGGCTGATGCTACAGGAGCCTGAATGCTGTGGTTTGGCGTGCCGATGTTGCACTGCTTAGAGAATTTCTGTGGCTTTCTAGTGGCCTCCAGCAGTGGCTGTGTTAAAAACAGAAATATGTTTTTTTTCCCTCTCTCCAGTAAAGCTTGATGATGATACTTTTGTTTTAGAAAAGGATGTGCAAAGAGCTAAACGGGAAAGAAATACTTCTTATTTTATTTGATGTGGACTCTTATTACTGGCCTATATGAGATGTTTTTGTGGAATTTTGGGAGACCCCAAAAAAGACAGCAATTTATTAACATTTGTTTAAACACTTAACTAAGGCCTGTAGAGTACAGATAGAGATAAAGATAAAAGTGATTCGTATTTGCACTTTGCTTTGTATTTGTGTTGCTGGTGGTTCCTCTGAAAACTACCTGGTGATAGTAAGACAAGGTAAAAAACTGACATTTCCTAGTCCTTCCACCACATGACTCCTTTCACTTAGCACAGTCCTGCATGCCCTTGTGTAAGTCACTGCTAGGGTGTGTATTATTTAATTCCTGGTAGCATACTGAACTGTAAATAGATTTATTCTAGTGCATGGTGGGAATACAGATTTGCATGCCAAATTCAAATGCAAGAGAAAACTGTTCTTGTTTCATAACAAAAACTTCTTCTCTTGCCTGTCCCTAGAAGGAACATTACAATGAAAATGCTTCCACTTGAAATCGTTATCTAATATGATTATGAGCATCACCTAAGATTATTGCAGGTGAACAATAACAATGATGCTTTTTGAAGTTGGTTAAATTTGCTTATTTGACTACATTTTAGAAAAAAACCACATCCTGTCAATGTTGGTGACAAAATTGCCTTTGAATTCAGTTGTCTCGGGGTTTCATCCAGGTTATGTAACCGCGCTCAGCATTTGGTGACTGGTCCATGACGCTTCCTTTCTCATGCCCTATCATTGATGTCTCTGGCTTTCCACTTCTTGCCAAAGGGAGTTGCTGCACATCTCGCATTGTGCAGAAGGGTGTTTTTACTGAAGAAGCCCTTGGAGAGGTGCACACAGTGCTAGAAGGTGTGGAAAGATCAGCTGTTTGGTAGTATCTTCTACACACAGACCAGCATGGGTGAGATAGAATAAAAATCTCTCTGAATGATTTTAAAATGAAATCCTCATATTTCAAAATATATTGCTGCTATTTTAAATTGCATTTCACTTATCCAGCCATCTTCCTCAAGCATTAAAAATGCTTGGAAAAATCTTGCTGTCTGTATTCCCTAAAAAATAGTAGCTCTGGTTAGAAATTAACTCCAGTGGTGCTCCAGAAGCACAGCCTGCCCCACCATTAAGAACATCCTCAGAGTCCTTACAAAGAGCCTCTTTGCTGATATAGTACCGTTTAAAACATACGCCCCGGGACCTGATTGGGAAACAGCAGGAGGTTCAGATATATTTCCTTCTTTGGGAGCCTTCACCCCTGTATTGCCTCACTCTGTCTCCTTCTCGCCAGAACTTAGAGAAGGATATTGGAAATGAGTTGTTGTCTTCACGTGCCACGAAACTACTCGCCCCTACCTACTTCTCCCTGCCCAACTCCCTCACGTGAGCAGCAGAAGGTCCTGGGGAAGGAGGCGAGCCCAGCGGGTTGGGCAGCCTGCTGCTCCAGTGCCCGAGACCCGGCCTTGTCCTTGGGCACAGACGGAGCCACCTTGATGCTGCTCATCAAACGTGTTCACGGGAGCGAGCGCGAGGAGAGCGACCCGGTAAGAATGTGGATGAGTAACTTGAAAAACTACAGTTTTGGTTAACACCTCAAGTGCTATTTACTGTAACATTTGACCAAGATAATGCTGCTAATTTCTTTTAGCGCAACATGAAATTTGGAGTTTGATTGTTCTAATTGGCAAAATAGGGAAGGCTGCCAAAAACATGCTGATTTACCTCCCCCTTGATTCCTATTGACGTCGCCAAAGTTGCCCAGGGTACTAATTGTTAAAGAAAGTTGCTTTTGGGCTTCAGCTTCTTTCTGCGAAGGTCTGCCTCTGATCTAAAAGCTCAGAATTTAAGATCCTCCAAGTTAATGTCATGAAGCAGACAAGAGGAAGAAAAAAAAACTCCATTAGCTCATCTTTCACAGCTCTGCAGTGTCCTGCTTTGAGGGTAGAGGCTTAATTGATCTTTCCAAATTAAAAGCACAGATGAGCCAACAAGTAGAAAATGGCAGTAGTGGGGAAAGGGAAAAGACATCTGTGAGTTTGATATGAACTATTTAAGTATCACAGCCTATAGAAATAATGTATGAGGCATTTGGAGAGGGTAGTTCAATTCTATCACTGAACATCTTCAGGTTCAGGCACTTGGGAAGATTTTTCAGCAACATGAGAATGGAGTGATATAACCTAAAACACTTTAGGCTACCAGATCTATCATTGAATCAGTAAAATCCACCTTTTTAGCTCACAGACTGGTGTGATGCGTGAAGTGCAGACTGATGTGGGGAAACTGCTCACTGCCATGAAGATATTTATCATTGTAATAGAGAACAAACTGAAGACCCTTGTGTAGCACGCAGCAGAGACAACAGCCTTGGTGTTCTAGTCCCCTAAATCTCTTTCAAGAAAAGGAAATTGCAAGTACTCTTGGAAGCAGCAGGAGAAAGGGTAACTGCTGTAACTGCTTTTCCCCCCTCCTTTGTCTTTCCCGAGAATACACCAAGCTCTTGCCAAACAATTTTATTATGCCTCCTTTCCCTGAAGCCTTTGCAGTCCTGAAGCTACAAGTGAGCCATAGACTAATCTCATTAGTTTCCAAAACTCCCCTCTGTTCTACATAGTACTTTCCTAGGAAGTGGTGCAGGTTATCCGTCGCCTGTTTTGTCCCTTTGCTAAGTATAAGGCTCTAAAGCATTTGTCATATTTGAGGGTGCTTATTTCTATATCTTTTTCTGAGTCAACATTAAAAACTGGGAAGAAAATGTGTGTTTGAAGAAAATAAGTATTTGTAGCAAAAAGAAAGTATCCAGTAGCAGAGGTATTTGCATTTTTTCATGAATGATCACCTGACTTGAAATATATTTAGTCCAGACTTTGTAATCATGTGTGTAAGTAGCAGGATTCAGGAAAATAGCTAATAACCTTTCAAAAGTAACACAGAGTTTGAGCCAAGTGTTTTCCTAACTTCAGTATTTTCTATAGCTAAATCCAACATGAAGCTGGTTAATGACACTGGTGAAATTGGCTACTCTCTGGAGAAAAATGGACAGAAGTAATTCTAAAGGAGTGTGCTTTCTGCCAGTGAAGCCTAGCTGCATTTTTTTTTTTTTTTTTT
>VZSV01000018.1:1756118-1812355 GCA_013398735.1 Nothocercus julius
AAAAAGCTTTAGTAAATACCTGCTTCTGTGGAAACTGAGTGCACAGGAGGCTGTTTGCAGAGACAGTGTGTTTCAGTGGCTTAAGGAGTAGTGCGTATTGCATCTCCTACGTAACCCAGGATGCAGCAACATGTTGTGTTATGTTGGGAAAGTTAACTTGTTTGTGTTGCACATGGTGTGTAAAAAAGATACAGCGATCTGTCTATATAGGTAGGTAGGTATACATATTTAGCTAAATAAGCTCGAGCCTTATTTTGTTCTTGGTTGAGTATTGCTGGTAAGCCAATTATGCTGTTTTGGAAAGATATCCGCCCTGTAAACTCTTCTGTCCTACAACACTGCTGGAGCACCTACAGTGACCACAGCTGTTTCTAAATAAGATCAGGAGTTCTGTTTTGTGTGTATAGAAATGTGGAGTAACCTGTAGCATTGAGATAATGAGTTTAGGGTAGGGAATGAAGAAATGCTACTTGCAGTTTATTTTATGGATGTAAGTATTTCACACGTAGCAGAAATTGTTAGTGTAAACAAGAATCAATTAAGAAAACAAGTATGAGCATTGTTGGAGAATAAGGTAAAAACTGTGCTGTGAAAGGGTCTCCTGGGCAAAGATGGATGACTGACAGCAAAAAGATTTAGAGTATTTTGATGTCCTTGCAATGAAATCTGAACCTGTGGAAATAAAGATTGACTGAGTTTAATTAGAGACCTATAGGAAACAAGAATTCTTGTTGAGAAAACAAATGCTTGAACTGTCACATCTCAGTAGTACCCACTAGATAAAAGAACTTTAAGCTACATCCAAAGTTAGAAATGGCCTCAATATATGGTTTAAGAGTAGTGGCGAGAAAGTGTTAATAGAAGCATATTTATTTCTATTGTATTATGAAATTATTTGCAGCTTAAACTGGTGATGCTGATACATTTGCTCTCTGTCCAATTGCTTTTGCTGATATGTTTCTACTCCTTAATCTTTACCTGACTTGGTAGGGGCTTACTGGTAAAGTACCCTGCAGAAGGCCAGTTAGTCAACATTACCCAACACAAAGAAGAGAAATTCTGTCCCAACACAGAGAAGAGCAATTCTTGGCTATTGGCTGTGGTGCCTCGAGCTTTAGGAATTACAGCAGCTCCTGGAGTTTCCTTTAGAAATGCCCTCAGTTCTACATCATCTCCAGCAAAGCTCTCTGGGCATATGTTCTCCATTGATTTGCAGGATACACTTCAAACAGAAACATGTACAATTTTTATTCCTGTGTATTTTGGATGAGCTCAAAGCACAGGAGTAGAATAAATGAAAAATGTTCTAAGTCAGCCACAGAATAATGCCAGATATTGTGTTGTGCAAATACAAGCTGGTAGGTATAAACTTTTGCTGATACAGTTTTTACCAATATTTTAATATACTGAAGCTCCAGTGAATCAAATAATGTTTAGAATATAGCTGGCAAAGTAGTAGTATGTGCAGTGTTAGTACAGCACAGCGGCAAGCAGTTGCATTTATTTTTTCTTTATGGACTTGTATTTAAAAAATTTTTTTTTTTTTGCCAAGCTCGTGTATTGTTTTTGTTATTTTTAAAAAGATGAGTACTTACTAGGCTCATACACTAATGATTTTTAAGCTGTAGTAGAAAGCACATAGGAATGAAGTGATGTGAAAGAGATTAATTAAAATCAATGTTATTTCAATGAATACTAATTGAATTATTAATGCTTGGATCAGGGTTTTTCCCCATTTTCTGATTATTCAGCTTATTGGCTGATGTATGCACTCCTGTTGATGAAAGCTGTCTCTCCATCTTGCTTTGTTGTGTTGATTTTTTTTTTTTTTTTCTCTTTCTTTCCTGCCTCTCATTCAGAGAATGCTGTAGCTACAAAATAGGAGATAGGGGCTTAATACCAGAAATAATGTCTTCAGAACGGCCTCTGTCGCCTTGTCCAAGACCAAGCGCAATAGCTCGATCTGGTGTGGAAGGAGCCTGAAAGCTCTCCAGACACGGCTGCCCAGCGCCGCGGGGCCGGCCCTGGGGCTGGGGAGGGCTGAACCCCGAGGCGGAGGCGCGAGCGGGCGCTCGGGGCGCCGAAGCCGTGACGCCGGCTGCACGCCGGGCACAGCCGCCCTTGGCGGCCCGCGTCCCCTGCCGGCGCGCGCGGCGCGCTCGAGCGGCGAGGGGAGAAGGGTTATGGAGAACAGGACGTGCGGCTCCTGGCTGGAGGGAGTTGCCCTCCCCTTCCCTTTTCCCTGGCTGCTGTTAATGTTCTTTTCCCCGGGCTGCTGGGTTGTATGATTTCAGCTGAAATGGAATAAAACTTCCTCTGTTTTGGTGCCAGTATTAATCTGATGATTCTGTTTGCCAGTTCTCTGAGTTTTTGTTTTTTCAGGGTCCAAGGAAAAATCTGGTGCCCAGGTGAATTTGGAGGATGGATTCCCCCTCCCCACAATACTAAAAACAATGTTGTCAGAAAAATAGTCTATAAAATTGTATAACATAACCTCCAGATCATATAGCACCATGGAGTTACAGAAGCAGAAGAGTTTTCTGTGCATGTCTTTTGTTTTTCGGAAAGCCTAGTGTGCTAAATGGCTAAGAGCGCTTTTACTGCAACTACAGTGCAGGTAAAACAGGACATCTTTTCTTTCCCCAGAATTAGCAAATGTCTAGAAAGTGCAAAAGAGTTTGAAGTGGCAACTTGTCAACAGGGCCGTGGCAAATCGGATATTTTCTGGACAGGCATGAAAGGGCTACAATTCAAGCTATTGAGACCTTTTAGGATAATGACTATGATGAGCTTCCAGTGTGCTCTGAAATACAAGCTCTTATGTACCTATAGACAGGGAAGGAAAGTCACCTTGGTGTTTTATGGATGTTCATGGAGCTAATACTTTTAAATAACATCTGTCTAAACATTATTTGTTGTTGACAATACATTATCAAGGATTCTCAAATATAACTGAGCTGTAATTCTGTCTCTTCTAGCCAGCTAGGGTCTGGTCTTCAGCTGAAGATGCTGGACTTCTCAAAGCAGTAGCATTCCTGTCTTCCAGTATCGCTAGTTCTGGCAGCCAGGTGCAATAGGGTGTTTTTTGTGTTTGTTTGTTTGTTTTTTGTTTTTTTTTTTTTTTTTTAACTTCACTGTAAATCATCAGCACATATTGTTTTAATTACTTACTACTACTGCCACTTATACTAATGGTGTTAACCAATATGAGTATTTGCATTTCTGTAATCCTTTCTTGAGCATTCCAGAACTTTATCTATGCGCTATAAAACATGACTTAGATTGGACAATTTTCAGGAAGATAACAAAGAAAGTAGAGATCAAAAGGTAGATCTCTTGCCACCACAGATTCTGAATGGAGAATTTTGGAGACCTAGATGAAAGAAAAGCTTCACGAGTGCTTTATTCATGGTGGGCTTTTTTTTTTTTTTTTTTTTTTTTTTTTTTTTTTTTTTTTTTTTTTTTCTTTTCACTTCTGTTTTTATTTTTCCCTATTTTCTGATTCCACCACGTTCCCAGCCCCAGGATCTTCATCTCTCTCTCTCCCTTGAGCTGTATGAGACTTCTGATATGTTGTGTAACAAGATTTTAGTGATATCTAGCCATTCACCTAAGCAGTTTTTCAGCACTACTAGCAACTGAGGGAGGAAAGAATGTGACTTTTCTTCATATCAAAGGAAATAGTCTTGTTCTATTTGGCAATAGCGCTATGAACAGCTTGGTGCACATATGAAGACTTAAAACTTTCTTCTGCTTCTGCAGGATTGAATTAATCATAAGCATTGGTCAGTGGAAGGAATGAAGTGATTAACATGGGAGACTTGGCATAATACAGTATCTAAGTCCCCTATCTTTCCTGGTATAAATCTCAGTTCTCCGCAGCCCTTCTCCATCATTTCTCTATAGATATTAGCTAAATACTGTCATTCTAGGCTTTCATTCAAACCTTAAGATCGCACATAACATGTTATTTAAATAGGCAAACCGTATCTGAATATGACCTCTTTGCAAATACATCGTCAAAGAGTGTGAGTTACTACAAAAGATATATCTCACTGCCTCTCCGTTAGATAAGACAAGCTGTTTAGGCATATCAGGGGTTCAAAATTCCTTTGTTTGAGTTTCTGATCTACAGCATTCCTTAGATTATATTCTGATAAAAGCTAGAGAGAACAGATTGTTTGGATTTGACTTCTTGACCAGCTCCCATAAAACTAGCTTTCAGCTCAACCTCAAACCATTTTCACTCTTCTCTTGAACTCTTCTTTGCTAAAAGATAGGTTTTAATGGGTGGGACTAACTTTCTGTATCCGTCTAACTATGGATTCTTCTTCTAAGCTTCATCTTAAGAGGGATGGAATCGAGGAAGAGAGACGAAAGGATTCATCTTGGTGAAAGGGAACTTATTTTTTCCTCCTTCCAAGTTGTTTCTCTCACCTTTAGGAGCCACTGTTCCCCTTCTAATGCATATGAAGTTCTCATGATTTCAATTCAATATGTATAATAAAATTTTAAAAAGGAAGAAGAGGAATTTTAGTCTTTCACTATCTGAAGTTAACTGTGCACAGGATCCATTTCCTGTGAAACGTCTGGCTTGTGTCTCAAGACACATCTTTATAGGATTATTTTAACTCTTTATGCTCAGGTAGGCTTTTTTCTGCATTATTCTTTGCAGTTGAGTTGATAACTATTTCAGGCAGTGCTTTCTGGCCTCCTCTTTATCTTACATTGAGCCTCCACAAAAAGGAAAGTCTTTGAAAACACTTTTTTTTTTTTTTTTTTTTGATAGAGTAATTCATAATTCAGGTATACAGATTGCCCAGTAAAAACTCTTAGACTTAGGATTTGTTCCAATAGACAGATACTTTCCTCAGAGAGTAGAAATATAGAATGAATGAACAGTAGCAGTTGATTCTCAGTGCATTCTTTTAGTAGGCTCTACAAGAGAAAAACTTTGAGATCCATCAATGTGGTATTTGGATGGCTTGTTTTCCCATCTTTCTTGGTCTCCTGTAACTAAAGCCAGATGTGTTTAAAGTGTTTTATTAAATGTTCTGCCTCTGGTGATTTCTTTTTTCCCCCCTCTCCAATTTCTTGGAAATATTTGTTATTTTTTTCACTTCTTCCCATTTGTGCTGGGTTGACAAGACAGTGGGTAGCCATGCAAGAGAACACAGAATTGCTTTCTTTGCTTGTAATTTTATCATTTCCAAGCGAGGGTACTGGCTCCATCACAATTCACCTTGTGTTTATCTATAATAGTCCTTATTGGCTTAGTAAAGAAAATTACATTTCTCATTACTAAGGGGAGCATAAATAAATAGGATGAAGTTTTGTTTTTTTGCATATTTACTGGAAGAAAGAAAGAAAAAAAAATAGAGGAAAGAGACTTTAGAAATTCCTGCACAGAGGTGTGTGTTGTTTTTTTTTTGTTTTTCCTTTGAGAAATAATATTTCTAAAGTAATTTGGCGTCTTTTATATCTCCTCAGCTGTCTCCTCATCAATGGCAGAATGCCTGAGTTTTCAAGCATCTGCAGTAACAAAAGGTGACATTGGGTGAAACCAAAATTCAGCAGTGGGACTAATGGGATATTTCATGGGTATCTGTGTCCAGAGCTTGGAAAGAGTAGGGAAAATAAACTTACTGTGAAAAGCTAAGAGAATGCCAAGTGTCTATTTGAAAACTCTAGGTAAGGAAATTACATTTACTTTTCATAGAGAGATATTAAAAGGCTTTCTGCTGTTATTTTGTAGAAGGGAGCAAGCTGTAGATCATGAGCTGTTCATGCTCCAGAAGACCGGTTTGGACTTTATCTTATTTTTTCTATACTTGCTGTCTTGTTGGCACAATGGAGCTACCATAGAGAGTTGATAAAATTAAAGACTTAGTCATATTATAGGAGTGAATGAACGATAACAACATGGTTTGGGTCTAACTGATTATCACTGGTGGTGTCCGAATGGCATTGAATATGCACTGTGAAGTCTCCGGGTCAGAGACTGAAGTCATTTACTCCTGGTGTGATTCCAGAGCTGAGGTGGCCAACAGAAGAGAGGAAAAGTGCTTAATGCACAAATGGAGATATAAGAGATAGCGATGGAAAATAGGAAGTCAGTGAATAAAAGAAAAGAAGCTTTATCTTCATGTTTCTGTTCAGAAATATTCTAGGCATATGCAGCTGCCAAGTGGAGTCTATGTGATTCTGAAAAGATAGCATTTTGTTGAGTTCAGTACAAAATAGTGCCCTTTAAAAAGGTGACAAAAATTTTGCAAGCATTTCGTTATATCAGGAATCCAGTCAGATGAAATTATGGCTCATGATGATTCAGAACCTGCATCTTTTCTCTGTGTGTGTATATTTTTTTTTTTGCTTTGTTTTGTTTGTTTTTTAAATCACTAGGATCATTTTGATTTTTTTCCTTGAATAATTTGATTTTTTCCCCCTATTTTTCCATTTGAATTTGTTTGATATTGATTTATAATGCATTTTCTTCTCTCATAATTTGTGTCAGGGGAACACTTGCTTGCAGGTTGCCCTTCGTAAGATGTGACATTTGATCTTATTTTTTTGCTCACTGATGTCAGTTGTAGGAGTTTACTATTGCCAGGACAGGTTGGGAGACCAGAACACCAACCACCACCTCTGTCACTGCTTTCTTTCTTCTGTACCTCACTTTTCGATAGTTGTCTCTTAGGGACCAGAAGATGGGGTAAATATGTTTTACCTCTTTAAAAAAGTAAAAATCATCAGGATTAGCTTCCATGACAGCTCTGCTTCTGCATCATTGCTAACTATTCATCTCAAGTGTTTTTGAAGTCCTTGGCTGTTCCTGCCAGGGACACTGATTCTGGCAAAAGTATTGCAAAATTTTAACAATTGTAGCATCCTGTGGGTCTGAAGAAGTATACATCTGCCTTCAGCCGGTTCCTCTTGGGACCAATAGGAAACACAGCCACTGCCATCAAGCTTTCTTGATACAGACCTGTCTATGTCTTTCTGGAGCAGGGGGTAGAGGAATGACATCAGGTTCACTTACCAACTCATCACGTTGCCCTTGAGGAACTATTACAGCTCAACAGACTAATCAGATAGATTAATACTCCTGCTCTCTAGTGATTTCCAGAGGTCTGTTTTGATGGCTTTTTCTGGCACTTTTCCCACTGAAATCCCTTTCCTTGTTACAGTGGAACTAATTAATTCTAGGGCAATACTGAATGGTTTCTTTCAGGTTAACAGTTCAGCTGGTTTATGTTTGGGTGCCATGGTGGACTCCATGTCCCACCGAGATATCTTGAAACCAATTCTCTGGACAGTATGAGAAAGAGATACGGGAGGTACAAGCTTTTGAATAAATGAGATTGTAAGTAGTTGTAGTCTTAAACATTTATAATATTGAGTGACTTGTTTTTCTGATAGGTAGGTGCTGGGACTGCCTTTAACTGAAGATCAGCTGCATTTCTTCAGTAGTACTTTCAAGTAGATAGAGCTTGCTTCTGCACAGGGATCATAATCTGCCATGTGTTAATAACATGTGTCTCTATTGCAGCTGTGACTGTTGCAGGGACCACCTTTAAGGCAGAGTATCATATAATAGGAACTGAGAGGCATAAAGGTTGAGATGCAACAATGAAGAAGATGCTATGGGAATTATGTGCAATCTTCAGTTAGGCTCTCTGAGCTTCTGTAGCAGAGGCAGTAATATATATTACATTTGTAGCAAAGTCAAAAAACCCACTCTTTTTCTGTGCTTATCAATCAAAATTTATGATTTTTAGGTAATCAAAATTATCACTGCATCACTGCCATAAAATTTAAGCTTAACTTTTTTTTGTTTCTGAGTGGATAAGATATAATTAGAATGACATATGACAACATTTCACTATTTCCTTTCTAAATAGTTTTGATTTTCAACTGAATCGCCTGTCTATGCATGCTCAAAAAATTTAAATAACAGTAGAAGAAATCTAAAAGTTGGTTGCTCTTTGAGAACTATTTTTTTTTTGTATATTTACAATTTGTGTTGAAATGCTTTCTAATGCTTTATTATTCTCAGACCACATATCCTAAGGTTCTAAACTTAGTCATACATCTACAGGGTCTGAAAAATCATCTTTTTAAAAATGCTGCTAACTAGAAAATTAAATTCTTGAATTAATTTTAGGGGAAATCCAGTTGTGGAAGATTTTTTCCATAAGCAAACAGATTTTGGAAGGTGCAGTTTGGTTAAATTGCCCTCTTGCTTGCTGAACACCAAATCAAGGAATTCCAATCTGACTTCAGGGTAGGCAAATTCCTACTAGAAACACACAAGGCTTTGTAGTGATTTATATGCTTATTTTGCCAACTCAATGCTGTGGCGCTTAGTATCGTGAAGAATGAGCTCTCCAGAACTTGGTAACCTTGAATAGCTCTTTATTCTCTCAGGTTTTGTGCTTAATTGATTTGCTACTTATTTTTGGATGTGCTTTTGATTATTATTATTATGCCACTAATAATTTGATTTCTCTCGCTCTTTTTTTTTTTTTTTTTTTTTTTTTTAACTGAAACATGCTACATGTCTTGTCTTGAAGCTCTTAGCATATTTATTCTGTATTACGTACTAGGCTAGCAAAAGCCAACCCTGAAGGGACTCTGCCATTTCCAGTTGTGTCTAAAATAATCTCTGTTTTGCTGCAAGCAGGGCCTGTCCCTAAAAGCACTGAGTTTGATACTTGTTTAGTGGAAAGTAGCTCAGTACAAGAGCGGCTTGATGATTTATTGTAACTGAGGGTTGAATGGACAGGAGGGCCTTAGAGAAGATGAGGCATTTGAACCCCAAATTCAAACTGTGGTAGTAAGTGTATTTTTGAGAGAATTTAGACAAACTAGTGAAAACTAAGCCTCTTCTAATCCCCAATAGATTCATAGCAATATTTCTGTGTTATGCAAATATTGAGGAAAGGCAGCATCCATTCTTGCCCTTGGGAGGGGCAAAGTTGGGAGGGGGCAATGTATATTAACTGAGTCTCCTCTCAAAACAGCTGAAACTTGGGATCATTTGGCAAAGGTGGTGATACTGTTCCTTGGTTTGCTAACGATGCATTATCTTTTGCTAACATATCATCCCATGTTTTACCATATTGTAGGTCATATGTCCACTCTACTGATTGCTGTCTTGTGTATTTCCTCGAGTTAGTCTCCCTGTTCCAGTGTGATCCATCTAGTCTCCCTGTTCCAGTGTGATCCATCTATCTTCTTTGTTCTCACAATCTGAAAAATGGCTATAATCCAAGAGAAGCTGAATAATCTCCTAAATCTTCTGGCATCCTTCTGGCAGGAGAAAAGGTCTAGTCTTTGCATTTTTAGTATCTAGTTTCTGATTGTTAGGGATGTATCAGCACGATAAAAGATCTGATGGGGAGTTCTGCACACAGCTAATCTGAGGTACTGGTTGTATTTTTAGAATGAGCAAAAGTTCTTAAGCGATTCACAAAGTAATTTGAGTTAGAAGGGACCTCATCTGGGGCTGGAAGGGACCTCTGGAGGTCACGTAGCCCAGCCTCTTGCTCAAAGCAGGGCTGACTTCAAAGTTGGATGAGGTCATTTGGGCCTGAGTCGAGTTTTGACATTCTCCCAGGATGGAGGTTCGCCAGCCTCTTGGGACAGCCTGTCCTAGGGCTGAGCGGCTTTGAGAGCGGTGTCTGTGCTAGGCTCCTCTCGTCAGCCTGGCTGCTGAAACTCATTCTGCTTTTTCAGTGCATAGAGCTGCAACCTGGTGCATTTTACCTTTTATTGCCGCCTCACACAGAGCAAGAGTGAAGAGAAACATAAGTAAGACTTGTAGGGTATCATTTTCACTAGTGTTTTGTAGTTTTGAGGCGTACGCACAGAGCAATGACATTAAGACACCCCTAACTGTCTCCGACCCGATTGCTTCTGTTGTTCCCTTCTTGAATGGATGTTAAAGGACAGAGGGAGACAAACTTGTGAGTAAAAATGAGCCCTGGTTAATTTCTGAAGAAAAATTACAGTAGTGAAACATATTTAGTATGACTAAGAGATTGCCAAGGGAGGACACTGTTTATGTGAGGTTCTTGAGAGGTATAGACATCAAAGAAGAAGAGAAATTCTTTAGAGGGAGACACGGGTGTGTAACTAATGGATTGGGAGAATTAATGGGATAATAAAATAATTAAGAAAGGAGAAATTTCACCTGAGGCTGTCAAATCTGACATAACTGATAGAAGATGGAATTTCCTAGGTTATACTTGAAGAAGAATTAATTCAAGAAGTGTCAATTGGCCGATAAATCATTTCAGTTGAATTGCAGAAGAGGTTTGTAGCTTAAAAAAAAAAAAAAACTGATTTTTTTTTCTTTCTTTTTTTGTGTGGGAAAAGATCACTGTATGGTATGCTAAACTGTATAAATGTTGGCAGCCAGGTCTCTTTGAGCAAAGACTATTTTATCACTTAAAGCATAGTCATCTTATGGATTATTGTGCATCAAAAGTTTAATTTATGTGAATTGTTTCTCTCTAGTTTTAAAATATGATCTCCAAATCTTCTGTTTCTCCTCTTTTATTTGTTTTCTTTCCTCATCTTCTTTATTCTTCCTTGGCTAAGATGAGAAGAACAGTAATGAAAATGCTTGGCTAAGGATCTGGAGCATGCCTCTCTCATCTTGTTTCTGTGCATCTGCACATTTCTCGATGAGTCCTCTGTCTATCATGTCATGCTTACACTTGATCTTTCTTCTCTTTCCTTCCCCTGACATACTCAAGCTTACAAAAAAAAAAGAGGTAAATTGTGTGGGATATGAGATGGCTTTTTTTCCTCTCTAATTTTTGGATGATTTATTCATAAGGGTTGCAGTTGGTTTCATTCTGTTTCTGCTTTTTCAGCAGAGAAACTATCTCTGAGCATATCTGCAAGTATAATTGTTGGATTTTTGTGTTGTCTATAACATTATCTGTGCTGCAGAATATAACAAATATAATGTTATCACTATAAGTGAACTCAGATTTTCAGGACTGTTGTTTTGGCTTATTTTGTGTACGTTTTTTCTGCAGTTTGTATTGCAAGCCTGGACTTTTGACAAGGGAAGGGCTGAGTTTGCCACTAACAAATATCAAACCACTTGTGTTGTCAGCATCCACCGCTTCTGCAAGGAAAAGTTTGTTTTTACCTGGTATTTTTGCATACATCAATTTATAGAAACTTGGAGACCCTATTGGATTTTGTGTATTTTCAGTCAATGTAGTGGTTACCATTAAGTGGCCACTGAGACCAGTGCAAAATGGGAGTGACATTATCAGTCACCCTGTCTGGACTTGCAAGTAAGGGGACTACTTGCACTTGTCTGAACTAGTCTAGGAGGTTGTATGTGTACATAGATAAGAAATTGCTTTTATTTATAGGAGGAAATCCTTCTTCCCTTTTGAACTGGCAGGCTGAGCAAAACGGTTACAGTTCTCCTTTAAGTAAATGTCAGATTGATGCCAGTCTTGCCTCAGTCAAACCTTAAAATAGTTATTACTGAAAGACAAGGCCATTTCTGTTTCACTGGCTGCTTGGCCCTCTTGGACATGACTTAAGCTATTCCTTCAAGGTTCCAGTGGAAAATTTTTGATTTTTAGCATGGACTGACGGTTTAACAATATTGATTTTTGCATTTGCTGGCTGTATTAGCAAAAGTAGGGCTTGTACTGGTTACATGTTGCAGCCATAGCTTACTTTTCTTTCCCTCGCTGTACAGTACGATCTGTGCTCTTCTGTGGCATTCTCTTCTACTTGAAAAGCTTGACACTAAGTGGATATATATTTTTAAATATAGACAGGAAAGCTATTATTTTTTATTTAGCTTTTACTGTGTAATGGAATTTGTGACAAGGTTATTTGCCTCAATATAATTTTGTGTACTGATTAGCGTTCTTTGGAAAGGGCCTTGAGGCGTGTTGCGCGAAAGACGCTATATGAGTAGGGAATGGAAGGGTAAACGACCTTCATTTAAATGCAGTCAAGTAATCATTATCAAAGTTTTAAGCAATTTGAACTGCCTAACAGGAGGTATGATGACAATAATTGCCAATGTCCTTAAAGGACAGCTGTACCCATTTGATCACTGCCACATGCTTAAAGTTCATAAAAGGAAAACCACTTTTCACAATCTTTAAGCAGTATCTGAAGATATCTATTTAAACAAAAGCATATAATACAAAATGGATATTTTAGAGCACTTTACTTATAGCCTGATGGAATTTTATCACATGCCAGCACAGGTGCCAATACCAGAGGCTTGAGTAAGTTAATCTTAATTTTAAGAAAAAGAAAGAAAAACAACAACAAAAAAGATAATTAGTATTGAAATAAGAGTAAAGCAGGTAGCACATCCAAAGCTACCAAAGCTTAGCTGGTTTGCCACACTGCTGCCTGGCGTGCTGAGCTCAGGAGCACTGTTTTGAGCTTAGCCTTCAGTGAACTGGGAACTAGCCAGTCTAGTGTGCTGAGAAACTTAGTAGAAATTTATATTTACTTCTATTTACTTCCTACCCTAACCCAAATCAGCTTGGATTATATCCAAAAATAGGCACGTGCAAGCCAAAATGGGATTTTTGACTGCTTTCTGAGATTTGTGGAGTGGAGCTGCCTCCGATTTGGGAGCTGTCATCCTCTCATTAGTGTGGCTCTGCACCAAGCTAGTATTTCCTGTCTTTCTCTTAATGTCTTCATCACTGGCTTAGTCCTGCCAGTTTTCAAGAGGCCAAAAAGAGCTCTGCAGCTCCTCTGAGATGGGTATATAAAATACTAAAGGGCCTAGGGAATTGCTGAGTCTAGTCCCCTCTGTCACTATATATTATTGTATAAAATAATCAAGCTATGTCTTAACATGAGCTAATTATTTTTGTCCTTCAGGACTCTGGTTGGCTGTTCAATAATGTTATTGCCAGGGGAGTGACAAATCTTCTAATTTGCAGCATAACTTTATTTATTGCTAATGTATACTTATTTGTTCTTGTGCCAGTGTTGTCTTTTTGACTTAAATAGTTCATCTTCAGTGATTATATTTTTACAAAGAAATGCTATTCCCATGGAGCCTGGGCTGAGTAGAGTAAGCCAACTTCTTTTAGTCCCTGTGAATGCAAGCTTTTCCTTCCCAATGTCATCCCTGTAGCCCTTCTGTTTTTCCAGTTTAAATTAATCTTCCTTGAAGAAGATCAGCATTGCAGTTCTTCTGACATTTCGCTGTGCAAGGGTATTAATACTTTAATATCTTGTCTTGAAATAATTTGTCTGATTATATTTTGTGACTGCATAAACTGTTTTTGTATTTACATCCCATTTGTTGATGGAAATCCATCTTCTACTTAGTTTATACATTTCAGTCTTTTCATTTTCTTTCTAACCAATTAAGTTTGAGCAAGTAACAGATTTTTTTTTCACTGTTGTATTCTGCTTTGTATCATATGCTTTCTATTCATTGCCCGTGTTTAAGTGGAGTGCTGTTTTTGTTGTTGTTGTTTTCTTTTTCCTGTATGATATTTTGATTTTTCTTTCATACTTACGTTGCCTCCTAATTTTGTGTAACCTGCACGTTTTCACAGTGTGCTCTTACTTTTTATGTCATATTCAGTAATGAATATAAGGCAATTCTGCAGAGTAATCTTTGAATAACTCTGTTACCAAGCTTCTTCCAACTCAGTAGATTCCTTTTCAATACTGTCTGCCACTATATGCCATTAAGTAGTACCTTAACTAATTTACTGTTCTTCTACTGATCCTCACCTTTCCAGCTGTTGATACTTAGACAACCTATCCTAGATGCAGAAGTGCAATTAGATGATTTCTACTGTATTTCCTTTCTTTAAACTCAGTCATCTTATCAAAGAAATGCATAAAATTAGTTTGGCATTAATTACCTTGAATAAATCTATCATGAATTGTATTTCTTTTATTCCTGCATTATTTCCTTATTCTTTTTAAGCCTTGAAGTTGCACTAATAGAAAACTGTTATCTAGGTCAATTCACTGCTCTGTCTCCTTAAATGTTGGTGACACTCTGCTGCCTTCATCCCAGCCATATCCATATGTAATCATGGAGTTTTATAGCATAAATTCTAGGACTGTTCCAGCACGCCTGAACTACTTCTATTTATTTTGGTGTGGCCAGACTGTTAGACAGCATATTCCTTTTTATTTCTTCATGGTCTATAATGTTATCAGACACCCTTTTTTTTTGTCTATCTCTGTTTTTCCTGAAAAGCACATGCATTTTAGTAAATGTGTTCTAGCCCTGACTGCTCTTTCAATGTATTTTTGCTTTCCTGCAATGGCTCATTCCACATCTTGCAATACTTAAAGCTTCTCAATTTTGTTGCTCTTACTCCTTCAATTCTTAAACAAACCTTAGTAGTATTTCTTACTGATTGGATTTAGTTATCTAATTAGTCTGTTCATGAACCATGTGCTATCTAATTGATGATTTTTCACATAAAAACTAGTACTTTCTTCTAGGTGTCCATCCTATTTCCTTCTCTATTTTTTAAGAATTGTATCCTTGTTTTTTTTCTGTTTTCCTTCTTCCTTTGAATCGAATGCAGATGTGTAAACTGTATGCCTATCCCCAACAGACTGTGTGGGTTGGGGTTTTTTTTGTTTGTTTGTTGTTTTTTTTTTTTTTTTACTTTACAGCTAATATATACAGAAATATGCACTCATTAACTGAGAAGGAAAATGGATCTCAATAGAAATTTGGGGAAATATGAGTAGATGCAATTTTTATCCCAGAAGTAACAGTCAGGATTTGGCTTTCTGCAAGAGAGTCATCCTATGTTTTTGATAGTTTGTTCTTTATCTGTCTGGGGTATAATTTTTTAATGATGTAAATGTGGTAAAATCCATGCATGGATATATTTTATCAAGGAAGAAAAACTGAAAATTTATAAAGGGAATCACCAGCACTGCCAAAAGTAAGCCTCTAACAGAAGTATGAAATTTTGAGTTCCACTAAAGTCTTTTGGGAAAATTGGAATACCATTCACTATGTTTTAAACTGACCTACCATATATCTTATGCATGAAAAAGTGAATGTATAAGTAAATTGAAATTATGTGCTGATATTCTGCTGTCATTACTAAGTAACTTGATAGTATCAGTGACATTCTTAAAAGTTTTGCTGCTCCTCTGGAGTCTCCCAGGCTACATCTACTCTTACAAACTAAACAAAGTCAAGACATGGACTCAAGCACCACTAATATTCATACTGTGCCACGACTCCTCAAGGCTGGAGAATGGAACCTGGCTCACTTCACGGGTTAGTATAAACTAGATCCATCTCATTTCTATTGAAAAATGATATATGCCAAGTAAGTTCCCAAAGTATTCCCCACCCCCAGCGAGAAGTGAAAAATATTTTTCTTCTTCTTAATCAATAAGAATGACTGAGGATAATCATGGTAGATGGAAAGGGTTTGATGATGAAGATTGATGCCTGAGCTGTTAAATTTCTTAGGCTTCAGCCTGCTTTGGAGTCAATTATTCTGAGTTATTGGGGGGAGATTTAAGTTATTTTTCTTTGAGACTTTTTCTGAAGCAAAACAGTGTCCCAGGTACTGGATGAGAATCATGGTTCATTAGAATTAGGGAAGTCCTTCCCACATCCCTGCTTAAAAAGCACTATTTGTAGTTTAAGCTCCTTCCACATACCAACAGTTATTCTCCACAAATGATTCTATAGCAAAGTGCATCCCCTGCCCCTACACCTACAGGCTGTGAGAAAAGTGTCACCATCCTCTTTCCAGCTTAAGGCTACCTGCTCTATTCCTGTTATGCGGAAAAGCAGCCTTTTCTAAATGAACACCTTTGCCACTGAGATGGAGAGAAAGGGGGAAATACTTTTTAGTTTAGGTTTATAAAACCATGACAATTTTAGGATTGTGCCTCTGATCCAAACACATTTTGCTTGAGCCTTCTGAGATTTTTGTCACTGCTGTTACTCAGGGAAATGTGTTTATAAGATCATTTTAGCATCAAAACACAGCTGCATTTAATTCCACTGGATTGCACTTTTGTTACTTGGAGCAGTCTTTGATGCTTATATCAGCTCTGTAGAGTTCCAAAAGAGATTTAAGAAACAAATATCATAAAACAAACATGTCAAAATAGACATGCAATTCTAAGTCAAACTGACTTGTGGTTTAGATTGGAAAAAAGGCAAAAAGAAAGCTAATAGAAGAAGAGTTTATGTGTATTTATATAATAAAAGGGAGTTACTCATTTTTCTAGGCCACCATTCTACATTATTCAAAGAGCAGGGGAAGAAAGAAATACTGCCAAGCATGTTTTCATAAAGACATCTCTTCTATCTAAGTAGTAAACTAAGAGATTTTAGGTGCTTACAGTGCTAATACAGATGTTTCTAATAAAAACGTTGCTGAAAGCAAGCAGGTAACTCAAGTAATGTTCAAATTCTTTGACTCTACTCTTGGGTATCTTATTGTTTCCCAATGAGAGAATGGCATAAACAAAAATCTGGTAAATCGTAGAAACTAAAGCCAAATTTTTAAAATAACAATCTACATAATACCATTACAGCTTTCTTTTCCTTGTGTGCTCCTGTATTTGGGGATATTTATATTGTGAAACTACCTGTTACATTATTTACTAACTTTGTGGCTTCTGAAACACTTAGCAAAATCATAAATTGAGATATTTACTGGATAGAGATTAGAGAGAATAGAATTAGAACTTGCAGGGTTTTTTTCAGTTCTTTATTAAATTACATATTGCTATGACACAGCTATTACCTGTGTTTCACTGTGTCCTACCAACTCTAAGAATGACCTTCCTGGGAGTTGAAATTCCCCCAATTTCCAAATGGAAAGTTGGTGATGATCTTGAGTCATACTGTTGACTGCAACAGAATTTGCAATTGCAAATTATTCCTTTAGTTGCACATGAGGGGAATTGCTGTGAAGTATTTGAAATGTTACATAGAAATTTGATGGCATTAACATGATTTTGATAATATAGATGACACCAAAAATGTTGAATGTTGATAAATGTTTTATTTGACACATAAATTATTAGAAAATAAGGCCATATGCATGATTATCTTTTGCTGGTGCTGCAGCTGTGTGGTAAGAGTGAAGAGAAGTCTAATCTTTGATTTCCTTGTTGGCAAAAGCCTTTCATTTTCTGAGTTGTGCTGTGACAGGTAAGTTGTGCCTTAAACCAACGTAGGTTAGGGTTTGTTTTTTTTGTTTGCTTGTTTTTATTATTAGAAAGGTGATAGTGAAAATAAGCACAGTAGTTTCCCAGCTTAAATGGCTCCCAAAACTATGTTTACAAGCTAGATATCCTGGAGCAGCAGAGACATAAGTAGAATTGCTATGCATGAAACAAGTTACCTTATTTAGAGACGTATTGAGACCAATTCCATTTCTTCCTTGCATGTGATATTTTGGCTAAGCAGTAATTTAATTTGAGTACACAAAGTAGTAAGCTGCTATCCTTTGGAATCAATTTTATGGAGACATTTAGTCAATGCTGTTTGGAAAGAATAAGTCCAATATATGCTGTCATACAATAATAACTACTCAGTTATTTTGTGGACCGATTACGTTGAAGTGTTCCTGTATACTCCTCTCTTTCTGAAGTGTCTGAGAATTTATTCCTTTAGAATATATCTGATCATTTTTGTGATAGGCTGGATAGTGTGTAGATGGTTTTTATGTGTGAATGGGTACATTTTATATTACTTAGAATAAACAAGGTTACATCTTAATAATGCTTTAATAGGCATTTCATTGATTATGTGTCATTCCTGTTAGTTCATGGGAGTTTCTATTAAGCATCTACCTGGGTGCATTTTCTGTCACTATGGCAAGCTTTCAATGGTTGTGTCTCATTCACTGGCTGTATTTAGTATTACGCTCCTTTTTTATTTTCATTCATCTATAGAATTTGGTGTTATTTGTCATGGAAGTTTACAATAGTAGTGGGAATATTATGTTAAAAATTAGAGTGAAATTTGTGCTGTTATAGATTATAGTAGTATATGTCTGCTTGTTCATTGAGTTTTTTTTTCCCTATGGCATCCTTAGCCATTTCAAAATACAGCATACAGTGCAGCAGTGCTATCAGATACTGTATGTAATGTGCTCCCATAAAGCTCTCAGAACATAAATCTTCAATGCAAGAGAGTTGCATTGTACCACAGGCTTTCTGTAGATCATGCTAACTATACAGCCCATATCAATCTGATAATTTGAGACCAGAGCTGTAGAATGCACAAGTGCAGTGCTGTGCAAAAGGTGAGATCTCTGTGTTTGAAGTTTACTTGAATTGATCTATAAAGTTATTTTTAGAAGTTACATTCTCATAACATCTACATAACCTGGTTTACTCTAATCTGATTTTTCCAAGCTTTTTAAGCAGTGCTGAAAATTACTTTAGGGAATAGATTTACTTTCAAACTGAGTTTTCAGAATAAAGTTGGGGTCACTGTGTTTCTTAAGAGATTGGCTGAATGCCACTAATAGTATGTTGAGACTGTTTTTAAATCTGACAGTTGGCTACAATGTGCTCAAGTAACTTCCAGCGTTGCTGTCAAACCAAGGTATGGTTTCAGCAGAGATGCTATCTGGCACCCATAGAAAATATTATCTTCAATTAAATGGAAGATGTACTTCATAATTCTTTGCAGGCTTACTCATTATGCTGTGCCCTGTATTTGAATAAGTTTACAAAGAAACACTTTATTGTAAAAAGTCTGATTATAGGATCATAAATTGAGGATTTGATTGAGGAGAGACATAAATATCAATAAATAAGCAAAGCTTGTGGAGCACATTTAGCAACTTACTTATAAAAGGTGATGTAAAATAATTAAATTTCAGCACTAATATTGTACATATGGCAATCCAAGTATATGAGATATGTAAGATTTACAGATATGGCTAAGATCCCTTACTAGACTAATGACCGTAGTTGGAAATGTTGAAGAAATATTTGTCGAATTTCCCTCTAGTTTAAGAAAAAATACTCATTATCAGTATTTATTTATTTATTATGATGGGGCTGCGTGTAATACTGTGCCTCGTCCTACCATACTTTATGCCTGGATGGGAAGTTGCAGGGAGAAGTTGCTTCCTAAGAAAGTCATGTGTGTCACAGTTACACTGCTAGCGCTTCTGGAGCGCTGGTAGCAGCAAAACTTAGCTCCCAAGAGGGAATAAATCTGGATGGAGTCAAAGTGTAATTCTATGCATACCCCTGGCTGCTGAGAGGCTCTAAGTGGAGCATGCTACCAATGCCGAAAGTATCTTCCAAATGTATATTTTTAAACAACTGTGGAAGATCATGCCACTGTGCAGGCAAGAAGCCTTTAAGATCATCTTCTCTCCGGCAGCTCTGTTTCTGCTCAGTGTATCTTATTATTAACAGAAAGATAACTAATGGGATGACTTTTTTATGGTATGTTACTTCTAAAATGTTAACACTTGTTTAACTGTGGGCAATTATATTCTTTTCGCCTCTATATTTTTGACACAATTAATTTGCCATTCCAAACTACAGAAGCTAACACTACTTAAATTTCATATTTTCTCCTGTTTCCCGACACAGGGGAATTGACATAAAGGAGATAATGCTGGAAGACAATTGTCCTACTAGTTCAGTGTAATAGTAAACTACCACACTCTCCTGTTCTGTTTTTAATCTTCTGATTCCGAGTTGTACCATGTATAGCTTCAAATTAAGCTTTTGTGAATCAGTTTATTAAGCTCCTAACCATAGGAAGGCTTTGCAGGAATAGACAACTTTGTAGGGATATCAAAAAGACTTTTAAGGTATTCAGGAACCAAAAGATGCAGCTATAGGTCCCTAATGGGGTGTTTAAAGCCACTAGTTTGTATGTCGAGGGTGTAAGTCTGGTCTGGAGCCTTCAGCAGCCATTACCCAACCCTCACGGGGAGGTTGCACATATATATCGGACCTGATCCTATAGGTAGTGGGCTTTTCCAGAGTCAAGAGCCACAGGCTCAGGGAAGTGCTCGTGAGGGAGATGAGGGGCAGTGTGACTGAGCGAAGAATAATTTGAAATCACGTGAGGAGGGTCTACCTTACTCTCCTGGCAGCGTGAACGTCCTTGTTAAGATGTGGTTTCTCACCAGCCTCTCACGGGGTAACGGCCGAGACCGGGAGTCTGTGCCCAAACCCAGCCATGGCTCTGCCTCCTGGGTGCAGCAGTAACGGCCAAGATGGTCAGAGCTACCACAGAACAGAACTATATTAAAATTTATAGCTTTTATTTGTAAACTTGCAGATCATGTGCCACATTGTGTAAAGTGTGACTTTTTTTTTTTCCTGGTTTAATGTTCAGAGTTAGTGTCATCCTAATTAGTTTCCACTGACAGAATAAATATTGTTCCATCTGTGCACTATTGCAGTCAGTGACTGAAGGTTTGAAACACATGAGCAGTGGATGTCAAGTAGTCTGAAAAGGGATTGGAAGGCAACTCATTTTGTATTATTTTGCATATATCACCATTCAGCAGGAGGTTAGGGGAGCAATTCTCATCTGCACTGATATCATCCCAAAATTATGCCATTTTTTTCTCTTTTTTTTTTTTTTTTTCAGCAGAGTTTACTTGATTATGTCATGAATACTAAAGGGAAAGGATTTCATGCGTTACAACAACATGGAAATATTAGACTTATTTTCTTGCATGTTTGCAAATGTATTTTAAGGGAAACAGTTGCTATTGCATTGCTGAGATGAGGCTAGATGAACTAATATCGTTATTTATTAGGCAATTCTTGGACCAAAGGCAGAAAAACTATGTGGGAATTTCACTTCCCTTGCACGTACCATATAAAATAAAATGTGTATTTACAGAAGGTAACTTAGTATTTATTTAAGCCTTATTTCTGGAAATTTATTTTACTGTGCTTAAAGCAAATTAAATTTAAAAGGAGATAAACACTGTAATTAGGGTTCATCTTGCTTTTCATTTTTGAGGGCTTTGTAAAACCCGTAAGGCGGGAGACAGAGACATAATTCTGTGCTGCTGGTCTGTCTGACATGGAAAATATTTCTTGTGAGTAATAATGCTTTACTTGATGTTATGGCATTTTTCCTGCTCAACTTCTTGTCCTTCTTGTAGCTTGATTAAACAAATTAATTTTTACATAATTGGAAATCAGCACAGTTCTTCATGAAGATGTTGCTCACTATTTAAAAAATAGCCTTAAAAGCGCATTAACATCTCCACTATTTCAAAAGAGGCAAATCCCAAGCAACGTCCTTAGGAAATGCTGTAGGCTATATAAATCTCATTACCTAAACTCTTAGTTGAAACAGGATGATATTTTATGATGTCTAGGGAAGGTATAGCTGAGTATATTCCTGAGTATCCAAAAATATTCAGTACCAGTATATTATGTTAGTGACAGAAATAGTCTAGTATATGTGAATGGGTGTTTCACTTCAGATCTTCATCAAACTTGTTGGTTTTTTTTTTTGTTTGTTTGTTTGTTTTTTGTATTTTAAGCAATATTAAAGGTAAGGTAGATGTAAATATTTTAGTAATTATATAATGTGAATTTTTGTTTTGCATAAGAATTGTTATATTTAAAGAGCATACATTCAGCTGCTGAAAGCAGCTGATGATGACAACCCCATGTTCAAAGGGATAGAAACCTGTGCAGAGTGTTTTTTTTTTTCCCATGTAAATTAAATTATCATTTATAAAAGAAGAAAGACCCAACCATTGTTCTGTGTTGATTAACAGATTGTGAAACAGTACATTTCACTTTGCTTGATTTTTGCTCATTAAGAGCAAAACATTGGTTTTGCTCTTAAAAGCAAATAAGGAAACCATTAGAGACATGAGAGAGGAAAAAGCAGTATTCACTTGGAGTTTAACAATTCAGCCTTATTTACTGGAAGCTGGTGTCACTCTTTTATATAAAATTTGCTTTGGACATTAAATTACATGGCGATTTTAAGGAACTAAAACTCATTTAAAAAAGGACCTTGCAAAAGTGTTACTCTGAAGAATGTTTAAATAATTAGACTTATGTCTTATTGAAATATATGTTCCTTGGATTTAAAAAGAGATAAAAGCATGAATAATATTGGCATGATTAGAAAATTATATTGTGTCATGGTGAGATTGATTGATAGGTAGCTGAATGAAAATGAACTAAAAAGCTTGTAGAAGGAGCTGCATATTTTACTCTTGCTTAGACAAACATTCCTGTGATTATCTGCAATGCAAGAGAGTTGTTCAGTTGAGAAGCATCTTTCCTTTCCTTTCCTGGTTTGTGCATTTCTCTATTTTTTGCTATGAAACGAGGCAGAGACAAAAGACTAAGCTCACACTGAAGCAAGAGAGGCCTCTAACAATTTCACAATCATTTTACACCAGCATTTCTCCAGAAACGAACGAGCGACAAATGACGAGTCACCACGCTATGTATGTGCAAAAAAAAAAAAAAAAAAGCTCTGGCACTTAATGCTGACTAGCTGATTAAGAATCCTTATTTATTTAGGCTTTTTTTCTTAACCAATTTCTATAACCAGCTAAGCCAACAAGATGCCTGAGAAAATTACCCCTGAAATCATGTGAAGGTTATAGTTAGAGAAATGCCTATTATTCTTATTATTCTTAAACAATTTTATTGATTTCCATCACCACCACCTCCTTTCTTTCCATTTATTATCTGTCCCCTAAAGGCCTCCTACACATTGAAGTCCACAGTGGAACTCACTAGTGGGGATGAAGGAGAGAAACCACTGCAGGATTCCCTGTTTCAAAGCTGAACCAATATTCACCATTGACACAGTCATTCATCTGTGCAGGGTCATTGGAAATCCTCTTTCTCTAGTTTTTCCTTCCCTTCAGGGAGCAATGCTTAAAAGAGCAAACCCCTGGTGTGAAGAGATAGAAGAATTCTCAGCGTGGCCAGCGGTGCCAGGAATCGAATTAAAGTTGCCCGTTTGCAGATGACGGAACGCTCGGCTCCCAGCATATTCAGCTATGGGCCTTGCTGCTGATGCTCTATTTGAAACACAGTTTGTGGCGCTTAGTTGAATTAAAAAAAAAAAAATGGAGCAAAAGCCATTTCTCAACAATGAGAAAAAAAATGCTGAATTTAAAACGTGTGTGGTTCGTGCTGCTTTCTTAGGTCTGGAGTTTTGTTAAGGATCATGTGCTAGTAGAGGTAAATAATTACAGAATTTACTCCTTTGGGTAATTTAACACTTGTCACTTATTCTGCTATTGTTGACATCTCTATTTTGGCATAAATCAGATTTTGACATTACTAAACCTACAATTTTGTTTTTCTTCACACACATTATCTCTTCCGTCAGAGGGCCCCAGGAAGACACAGGCTGCCACGAAACGTGAAAAGCCAGCGCCAAGCAGTCAATGCTAAGAGCGCCTCTCTCTTTCAGTTCCATTTCCTGCTAATAGAGCTGAACTTGGCGAATATGTTGGGGCAAGTTTAAAACTTGTCAGGCAGAGATGCAGCAAAAGGTGTCCTGAGAATTGAAAAAGCCTCTGTCAGGTTTTGAGGCTGCAAGGATAGGCAGCGTTAACCATTTTGTCAACCTGCCCAAGTTCCCATGCCAGCAATGCAAACTGGGTGTGTGTGTGGCAGGGGCTGGGGGCTGATCTTGTATCTTTCTGTCCTTGGAGACTGCATTGACTTACCAGAAGACTTAATTCTCCTCTGTAATTTCAAAGGAATCGCAGGCAAAGGGTATTTCTCCTGTGAGTAATGGCAGCGTGAGCTGCTGACATAAATTGTGCTCTCTTCAAGAAGCGTTGGGAAGGGGAGGTGGGAGAAAGAGTTAGAGACTACAAATTATACCACTACCTTATTATGCAGCTTTATGCCAACGACTAAAAAGTTGTCTACATGTATGTTAGCACCACAGAGTCCAAAGTTATAGATGTTAATAACCATTTGAGGAAAAGAGTAGAGGAATCATTCAAACAAATTCTTTGTCATAGCAACTTGTGACTTTGGATATCCCATAAATACTGCATGTATTTGCTTTTCAGCTAAATCGCATAGGTCACATATTTATGTAGCGCATATAAAAGCGAACTCGGTGTTCACCGGTAAGTAGCACTGTCACACCTAAGCATGAGAGGTGAGATACCTTGATCTAGTTGAATGACCTTACACAAGGGGAAGGATTTTTCCAAGAGGGGCAGCCTGGTAATGATGGTGAGGTGTGTCTTCAAGCAGCCCTGAGCTTGTTCTAGCTTATCAGCTACTGCTACAGTTCCTAATTTGTGGGGCACTGGTGCTTTTTCTGGGCAGTCTATCATTTAAAGTGCTGCAAGAGACAGTTTAATCATTTTAAGAGTATGCTGTGTAACTGATCTTGGAAGTACCCAGAGATTTATTGAAAAAAACATTAGTAGCATAACTGTCTTTCCCTCAAAAATAGTCAAAATATGGAGAGGAAAAAAAAAATAGTTGTGCTCAGCAGCTGTTTCCATTGATGCATTTAGGGCATTCGTTCTCTTCAGCAATCCAGACCTTTTTAAGGAATGTCATTTCTGGTTATCCTCAATATAAAATGTCCCATCAAAGCTAACTTGGTGCAACCTTACCTCTTAAATATCAGCCTGTGCCCTCTAACCATTTGTTATCAAGTACCTTTTAGTTCAGTTAGCTCTCTGTTTAATACACAGAATGAACAAGACATGGATACAGCCTGCAGAGTTTTTCATTAAATCAAATATGAGATATTTATTTAAAATGTTTGGATGTATACTTGAAAAGGTGGCATATCTTTGTATCAAAACATACCAGAATAATTATGGGACTAGCAAAAACATCCTGAAGTTAAAAAGCAAAACAAAAAGCTCAAGTAGGGCTATAGGCAAATTTAAAGCTATTGTTGGCCTTGGGAAATACTCGGCAAAGGTTTGAGCACAGATTTTCTGATTTGCTTTCCCATCTTGAATGGGCTAAACTTAAGAAAGTCCTTAAAAATGTGGCTTCCTTTTTCCTTCTCTCTCCCCGATTCTCCGTTCTCAGAGCTAGACACGTGTTCTGCAAATCCTGGCGTAGCGGCTGGGGCGTTTACGTGCCGCTTGGGCTGAGTGGGCGCCCATGTCCTGAGAGGGGATCTCCCTGGGCCGAGCGTAAGGGCTGTGCTGTACGCGCAGAGCGGCGTTCCCAAAGCCAGTGCTAATCCCACAGCCTGGCCTTTAGCACGCGAAGAAACCAGGACCGCGCTTGATAGGCGGCGGGAACAGGGTGCTGCCTTGTTAACTTCAACCCCCTTTGCTGTCCTATTTTCTGGCCACCCGTTAGCCCTGCTGCTCTCGGTCTGGAGAGCTCCAGCGTTGAGCAGGGGGCAAGTGCAGCAACGCATGGAAAGGACTGGGGAGGGGGAAGGAGAGAAAGGGATGACACATACGGGAGAAAAGGCACATCTGAAAGATCTGTGTCGCAGCTGGAGATCTTCTGGCTTTCTGCCAGTGAATAACCTGGTAATGTTTATTGGGTATAAAAAGCAGTTAATGGAATAGTTTTTACCTTTTTATGAATAAAACTATGGCATTCCCTCCGCAGAAATAATCTTCTTCTGCAGTGTAGCTGGATGATTGCAAAAAAAAAAAAAAAAAAAAACACCCATTATCTTTGAATTTTTTGAGAAGAAGTGTATTTGGGATTGTGGTTGATATAAGCTGTAGGAGGATAGTCCAAAACATGATTTTCTTTTTCAGTTATATTCTTTCTCCCCTTCAAAATTCCAGACTAGTCACTGTGCTGTCACTACTTATATAGAAACATCATGTCTGTTTTGGGAGGAGAAATGTGTGTGTATGTGTGGATATATACACATCCGTAAATACACACACATGTCTATATATAGATATATATGAGAGTGTATGTATATATCTTTTTGTGCATATAACCAAAGCTTTATATTGTGTCTCCTAAAAAATCCATATGAAATACACATACAGATTCAGAAGTGTAATAGTGAGGAATGTATTTCCCATCTCACGCTGCAGGACATAAACTAATCTGCTGCTGAGATCAGGCAGGAACTACCCTTCAACCCTCTGTTGTTTTTCATTACACAACTGGCTATTTGCATTATGTTTTTTATTAGAAGCTGATTGTTTAATGACAAAGATACAGAGTTATGCTAAAATAAATAGAAAGCTGTGTAGTGGAAAGGCAGAAAATGGACTCTCTGAAAACTAAATAGAAGTCAAGGACTGCTACATTCTGCTGTGCTCCCCTCAGTCTCTCCACGACCAGTGGATGGTCTCCTCACTCATACATGCATTTTATTTATTAACCCCCATCCCCCAGATAAATCCACAGCCATTTTTTGTAGGACCTGGTGTTCTTCCATTTGACTTTTCCATTTTATAAGGAGATATTTCCATAAACAATTTCAATCGGGGAAGCTCTGTACTATACTTTTTTTTTTTTTTTTTTTTTTTATAAGCCCTACTAGGCAAGTCTGTGTGTTTAATACAAATAATTCTAGATCTGTTGGATAAATATTCTCATCTGCTGTATCTCGTCTATGTTGTTGCTATGTGTCATAGTAGAATTGTAACCTCAGCAGTCCACAAGAATGGTGTGGGCAGAATTATTTGGAGAAGTCATTCCTTCTATTTGGAACAATTAAGATTAAAAATAAATAAAGAAATAAGAGGGGTAAAAAAGCCAACAAACAAACATTACAGAACACTAAACAAAAGAATTTTTTATGGTATTTCATCCAAACCACTCTGTACTCTCCAAACGTCTAAATAAAATTGCCATAAACAACAGAGAACTCTATAGTGTTCTGTACTCAAAGGCACCCTACGGATTGTTTATAGTACTTTTCCTTGAAGGGCAAACTTTGATTGATGCTAGAAACTGATTGGGAGAAACTTGGCTATAGTACTGGAATTTCACTGGCAGAGAAGGAAATAACGACCATGTTTCTGTAGAAGGTCCAGTAGGTTTCACGTGATCTCCAGTTTCCGCTTTTTCTGCTGTTTCCTGGTAGAGTTGCTCTGCAACAGGCAAGCCCAGGGCTAGCCTTTGGCTTTACTAACAGCCCACACAACCACGGTGGGTCTTGGCTGCTGCTCCGGTTAGAGCCTGGGACGCGTCCTGCTTGGCCTGACGTTAATGCATTGTCTTCGAGATGGGTCTTCAGGTTCTGGGTCCTCTGCTAGGATCCATTTGTTCCTTTTTGCTTATTCCCAAGTTTTGACTTGATAGTTTAACCTGCCCTGTAGCTCCTTCTTTCCCGTCAGCTCCTTCCTTCCCTTCCTAAGCTTTTTTAATTTCTTATGCTAGTCTGGGGGTCCTGTGTTTAATGTTCCTCTCCTCAGACTAACAACATAGAAGTAGTGGAATAACTAAAACTTGGTAGGTGGTGGTTCTTCAATGGAAACTCTACTAGCAGAGCATAACGAATGGTAAAGGAAGCTTTGGGGGATCAGGCTAAGCGGGCTGAGAAATAACAGAAGGAAGAATCTCAACTTCTCCTGGAAGTCAAGTGCTGTTTAGGATTGGCATATTAGGTGAGCGGACAGATAATTTTTAAGCTTGATAAAATTCTGATCGATCTGCTGCTGTATTATGTTGCATGTGCGTGTGATAGTGCTAGGATGCAGAAGAAATGCACTCAAGAGCTTCTCCCCTTCTAATTTTGTTAGAAGTGAAAAAGAGGATGGTAACAGTTGCTTAGTAATGATGCCTAAGATACGCCCTGCTGATGCTGCATTTATGGAAACCTCAGTTTTTAAACTACTTAATACATCATAATATATGGTACTGAAGGATTTCTTGATGAGCAGTTGATGTTTCAGAGCATCTATATTTTTTAGTAAAATCAATGGAACAAAATGCGTATTTTGAATCTTAGAGCATTGGGTTATCACTCATAAATGATGTGAAGTTTAACACATTTATCAGAAGTGCAAGAGGAGGTAACGTAAAGCTGCCATGGAGCCTCTGTTATTTTATTTTAGGTTACTTTTATCTTATAGAGAGTGGAAGCTAGGTGTGACTTAAGACCGCATATTTTAGAATTGCTCAATCGAATAGGCAGTAGCACTAAAGAATTGCTAGATCTGAGCACAGTTTCAATTCAGACTTACGAAACTGGAAGATATTTTGAGCTGAAAGCTACAAGGCCCATCTGGGACAGATTTTTTTTTTTTTTCCTTGCTGATGCTTTTTCCCCTGTTTTCTGCTTTGTCTTGCAGAGCAGCACATACCACAAAATCAAATGAGATGGGCATTAATTTGGTTGTCTCAGTTTTCATAGTTAGTTTTCACATTGATTGAGAAAGCTACAAACAACTATAGAGACTTCTTGGCTGCTTTTAGGCTTGTAAACTTTGGGGGCCAGCACTCACTAAGGAAAGGGCTTCTTCTAAATGTCTGATTGGAGAGTTAGGCTATAAAAATCTCAGTGCAAGACAGAGTTAGTCTCCAAAATTGTGTTGATGGTTTCATTATTGAGTACTTGTCTTTATTTGCTTTTTTTCAAAATCTTGAGTACTGGCACAAAGCTACTCTGGCAGAATCGTTAGTGAGCAAAACAGTGTTGCATATTTCTTCTAGTGGGAGACAGGAAAATAGTCTTGGGTGTTTCTTATTGATAACTTTAAATATTATGTCAGGCACAAATCAATTTGATGAGAGAACGGTAGCTCTTTCTCAAGATTCGCTCTGGATATTTAATTAGCTGTAGCTTATACACGCAATTTATTTTCTTTTTTGCCTCTTTCAGCATTTGTTGGGTGCCAGTATTGATATGACTAGTGCAGTGAGGTGTGCATCTAGCTAAATTGAACTTTCTATTGACAAAAACTTATCTCTTGCTGATGGCTCTGTTTTCTGAATAATATATATCGAAATGTTACATTTTCGGAGCTGTGATGTTCTTTACATTACAAACTTATTTTTTTGATGCTAATCAGGTGCTAGAGTTGATGGTATTTGAAATGTTGTATAGGAAAAACAGTATGAGTTCTGAGTGTATGTTTGTTGTGAAAAAAATGTGTACGTATATGTGTATATATTTATATATAATTTTTATTTTGAAATTAAGCAATTTGCTGTATTTTTGTCTCAAGCATTTTCAGCTGTGGAAGGAGAAGTGGCAAGTGTTTCTTCAAGTACCTCTTTTTAAGTGGTCGTTTTTGTCATTATCATTCAACTGGTGACAACAACATTTAATATTTGTATATTAATGACGGGAAATTGTTTAGTAATGGAAGAGCAGCCAAATAAAGCTAGGTGGAATGAACTTTATGCATACCTGGCAGATGATACCTGACTTGCAGTCCTGTGTGCATTCTCCAGATAATCTCTGATTAAGCATCATTAACAGAGCTAATCTAGCCTAGCACCATCTTTTAAGCAGTTTAAAAATTTGCTCTGGAAATATTATTTAACTCCAACTATTTTAAAATATATTTAAAAAAAATACTGTATTGCTGTAAATCTATCATCACAGCTACGAATTCCTCGAGCTTAATTATGACACTACTAAATGTGAAAATCTATTCAGTGCTAGGAACACTTTTCACATTACATTCACGCTAAAGATTGGCTGTTAAGAGCTCATTACGGGTAGTTTTCTAAAGAGCGGTTTATTAAACACTGTTACCTAATAAGCATCTTTGGTGGTGCAAATTGCTGAAAACAGTAATGAGTCTGATTAGACTTCATTTCAATTACGACAGCTTGTCTAGCAAAAAAAAAAAAAGGGAGGGGGGAAGGGGAGGAAAAAAATCTCTCCTTGATGCTTTGGAATCTGGCAACAAGGCATTACATGGTTTAAAAAGGAAAATTCCACCTCTGTGTTTCCTTTCCATGGTTCAGTAATGAATAGAGAACTGTCCAAATAGCCGTTCAAATTAACACATTGGAAAACTAGATGGGCAGCCTTGGAAGCACAATCCTGTTTGCTTAAAAAATCTACAAAGGCTGTTTCAGTTAATATATCTAAATAGGGTCATATTTAGGTTTCCTCTGCTTCCCTTGTGTAAGACTGTCAAGCCATAAGTAAGAGAGGAAATTAAAATGATTCACTCCTATCTGCTTTGCAGAGGTTATGCATTGCTCTGGTAAGTGCCATGTACCTTTCAATTGTGATATCTGTAAATCTTTGCTTGCAGTCACAAAACTCTCCCTGCTTTCACAGTGTTTCATAATTAGAACTGTATCTTTTAACTTTTGTTGTTTTTTCCCCAAAATAAAAAACAAGCTTAATAAAATTGCGCCAAAGGTGTCAAGATGCTTCAGCGAATATTTGTGAGTTTCTGAACTTAATTTGTGATGCTAAATATATTTAACTTGTATTAGCATACAGGACTGGCTTAGTAGCAATCTTATTATTACTTGTACAAAGAGGAGTTTTAATGAAAAAAAGACTTTGAAACGATATTTGCTGAATATTTAGTAAAATGGTACAATTCCTGTTGGTAATCTATAGCACTTTTAATACTGAATTAATATGGATTCACTTTTAAAATATTACTCAATATAAAATTGCATGGATAATTTTGTAAGTAAGCTCTTGCGATGTGGCTGAAGGAATAGCAAAAGGGAGGATACAAAGACTCAGAAATGGAAGATGTTGTGTTGCTGAAGGCAGCCGGTTGGACTGGGATTCTTGGACTGGGATTGGAATCAGATTCTGTCCGTCCCTTGGACAGCAAATTTTAGGAAAGCTCATTCTGGGTGAAGATTGGTAGCCGCCCTCCTAGATGGAGGAAATGAATTTGAAATTGAACTAGTGCAGCAAATACTGGGAGTTATCTTTTAATGGAATAAAATTATACAATGTATATTTTCGGTGATGAGGGTTTATTAAACACACGTCACAAAACTTAAATGCTCGTGAAGAAAACACTGTTTGCATAATTAACTGCTGCCTAATTATTGCCTGAAAAGAAAATAATAAAGGAAAAGGTGGGGCACAATTACTTTTCTTGCAGTAAGTTATTAGCAGCAGTGGTTCTTGTGGCCTCAAGCCAGAGCAACGAGAGAAGAATCAAACTCATGAACAATTCACCTAGCAGTTCAGGTGTCTAATACGGACACCTTTTGCCTTGTAACATTTTTACTTTTTCTTTGACATCCTTACAGTTACTGACGCACTGTATATTTTGTGCAGGACGAGACTTTCATCACAGTGCAGCATCAAACATCAAGTGAAACAGTGCAGTTTTTTGCTTTTAAAACATCATACAATCTCAAGCGCTGTTATTCAGCTCTACAAATATGTGCCTGTAGTGTGCTTTGAGATGCTAATCAGTGGAGCTTGACTGTCTACCCTGAAGCAAATTTTAGAACTTTTTCATCATTAGGTGACTACATATACGATAAAAGCGTGGACAAAATTACAGGCCAAGTTAACGTCGCTATTTAAGGCCCCGATAGTGCTCAGTTAGTTATTGATACGGTCGCTGCATGGCTTAGGCTCGTGTTGTCTCTCGAAGGCCGTTTACAGCAGAGGCTGAATTTGGCTGACAGTTGCAGAGGAACGTGACATTTTATCAGGAGGCTCCGTGGTTTGTTTTTCTTTGTGAGGCGGCGCGTTGTTCTTCGGAAGCCCGTGCAGGGCTCGCGCTCTCTGTCACCGCGCGCGTGTGTCTCCAGGCATGGCCCAACTCTTCCTGTTGCAGGATGAACTTTGCCCTTTTTGGGAAGGGAGAGCCCTGGAACAGCACGAGGAGTTAGCTGCTTCTTGCCTGCCCTTTCCAGGAATAGGGCAAAAAGATCAGTGTATACAGAGTTAAGTTTCTCAGTTAAGATGCTGCGTGTCTGATTTGTGGCCGCGTAAAATAAATGAAGGTAGGTTAATACACAGAGAAATAAAACTATGTATTTGTATATAGAGAATTCCCTGTTCCTTCCTGCCCCCCTCCACCCTTCCCCATAATTTATCAAGCGAACTTTGCAGGCTGTAGAGTTCCTTTCAGATGCCCAGAAACCAACGCAGTAAGTCCCAAACCAAACGCTTGCCAAAAATGAGCTATAGTGTGGGGTTGTTTGTTTGTTTGTTTGTTTTCATTTAATTCAGCTATATTTTCCTGAATGAGCAAGGAAGAATCCTTGGAATTTATGGAATTCCAGAATCGAAAGGTTTAAGTGGGGAAAAGATTTAGCTTAGCTTAGTGTTTCCAGTGTGTCAGTTCTCTGCTTATCCTTCTGCTTTTAATCTTGTTTCTGGGCTTCGGCGGGGGGAGCAGGAAGGAAGAGGCCGGGTCAGCCCCGCGCCCGCCAAGGCCGGCGCGAGCCGTGCCGCAGCGCAGCGTCGCCGGGAACGCGGCCCCGCGGCTGCAGCCACGGGGCTCCCTCCCCGAGAGGGAAATTCTGGGCTCCCTGTGATAACATCAGCCCTTATTAGAAGGACATTTCTCATAAGGAAACCTTTTATTCTTTTTTTTTTTTTTTTCTTCTTCTTCGTAATGGAGGGGCCAAATAAGTAAGTCTATGGGTTGCTAATGCAATGCCTTTCTATGCGGGACTGTTGCGTTTTGGCAGGGCGCTGCGGGCAGCGCTGGCGCCCCGCACGCCCGCCGCGCTCCCAGCACAGAGCGCGGCGGGCGGCTGAGCTCTGCTAAGAGCTCCCTGCTCTTAATCCTGGGCCACGTCAGGAGCATTCGAAAGCAGTTTATCTTCATATGTCGTCTTGTATATAAGAAACAACACTACACCCACCAAAACTCATTTCATATGTAGCTTTTTCCACAGCCTTCAGATCAAAGTTATTTTCTTCAGGCTGGACTAAATTATACGCGGGTCCCAGGAGTGAAGGACACTGAATTAATGCACTATGTCACCCAGGCCTGGCTATAGAGTATTTTTATCGAAGTGTGAGATGCAACATCTCTTTACTATTTCATTAAAAATTAATGTGCAGATTGCCAAAAAGCAAAATGCATAAATAAACTAAACAAATTTTGCAAAGATTTTGTACGCTGTGCAGTCATCTTAAGAAGGATTTTTTTGGCGTATCAGATTACTTCTAAATATACATTTAATCAGTATTTGTTCTCCTTTAGCTAATTAGCAGAGGTACTCTAATCTCAATAAGTAACTTCGCATACTTTCCTATGCCTCGTAGGTCTTAGAATAAGCACTTTAAAATGAATGTGGCATTCAGTGTTGCAGGCTGAGCACTGTGTTATTGTCCCATATAAATTAGCTTTTTTTGCTCATGTTAGTTGAGTGTATTGGGTCAAAACTGACTAGTTTATCTGGAACTTACTTTGAAATTGATCTTTGCCTTCCTATTTGTAAGGAGAATAGGGCTGGTTAGATAGATCTCTGGAATTAACCTTGTCTTGCTATATATAAAACTATAAAATGAGGAGTTTCTATATATATATATATTTTTAGCAAGGTGACTGAAAAATATATTGAAAGATATAACGTAGTGGAATAAATAGAGATTTATACAGAGCTGTGCTGCTATTAATTGGTAGGAAATATGTTTTAAATAGCACTTGTTCTGGAACTTGTTCTTGCGTTTTGGAGCCAGGTGATTTTTTCCAATATTTTGGCAGAGCATGAAATAAAAAATAATTCAGTATCACTTGCACTTCTCTTTATTGCACACCCACTTTGTTCACATAAAGTATGTCCCTCTATGGCAGTTTTAACCCCATTTATCCTCATGCACAAGTGCTCACCTGTTATTTACTCGCACAGGAGAAGGTCGATAGTGCCGAACGAGGGGAGTGCTCTGTTGTGACATAGGCCATACATATTCATTAGCTGGGCTCTCCCTATGGACGTGTGTGGTATGTCCTCCTGCTCTTCATTTGGCGAAAGGAAGTGGGGGTAAGACGGAAATTGGCTTAATGGATTTAAGATACATGAAGAGAGGCTTTAAGAAACGCTTTATTTACCATCAGGAAAGCAATAATTTGAGCCAAGCAATAATTTAAACTGTGCATGAAAAAAAATTCTCATAAAAGGGAAACAATTTATTGAACTATGATCAGAAATAGAAAGGGAAAATCACGGAATCCAATACTTGAAAATGATTCAGATACTAAAATTTCCCTGGAAGCCTGGAAGCGCTGAGGTCTGGATGTGCGTGTGCTGTGCGAGGCTGGCTCGAGTGGGGAATTCATTCCTTTTGCTCCGCACTTGCTATAAACAAGTTTGGGGGCTGTGTTTCATCTGCTGCAGTTGATTACATGTGAAGCCTAATAAAGCAGTGAAAGTATGTTATCTGCTTTGGTTTTAAGGATTTGTATGATGTTCTTTCATGGGAAATGGTCTCAAATTCCAGCTCTGGAAAGGAAACCAAGGAAGGGGTTAATTCTGCATGGTTTTTTGCTTAAAAAGAGAGCGTGCCTTTTGCTGTACTTCTAAAAGCTTCAGTTAGGTGTGCTGGCTTTACCGAAGCATTTAAGCGAAGTAGAATCATGCTCTAGGTCTGGACTGTTTTGCGTTTGCCTACATAGAAATACCTGTGCCAAATGGCCATCTTTGTAATCATTTGTGACCATATTTTACAATATGAATATTTTAATTCTCAAAATCACTAGAGCTACTTTGCTGTAGTTAGACTGATGCTTGTGTTTATATAGGCATGAGTTGCCCATTATGTGGTATATTACATCTGTACCTATAGCATGTTCATTGAACTACACAAAAAAGTATTTTTTTAATTATTATTTCATGCTCGTTTTTGTTTGCAATTACTGTTCTTCTGACTATTCTCTCAGAAATTGCCATATTTGTTCAGCACTGACAAAATGCCTGAAGTACTTTAAAGGCATGGCACCGGTTTGACATACTTGAAGGAAGCAGTATAGAAATGCAAAGCATAGCAGGAGGAAGCATCATAATAGGTTAAAAGAAAACTCATTACAATTTTCATCATGCTTAATGTATTTTCCAGTTGGTTTAGAAAGACATTATGAACAAATGAGTACAGGCTGATGTAGTAGAATATTTTAAATTTAGGCCGAAACTATTCACAAATATGACCAATACTTATCTAAAAAGATTGTGACACAGACATGGGGTGTTAAATGGTTTTACTTCTAGTGTGCAATGATAGTGCGTCCGTGTGGTTTTGCTGTAAGGATGGAGCACTGCACAGAGAATGTTTTTGTGCTCGAAGACCAGGCTACAGAGAAAGCGCTAGCTCTGAGGCGGGCCGGCATCACGGGAGGTCCTATCGAGTGCCGAAGTGTTAGGGACAGTTCACATACTCTGCTGGCTTCTTTGTGGATTCACCTACGGTTCCAGCCTGCTTACACGGGGCAATATATTTTAGCACCATCTCTCTACCTGCGTTCTGGCTTTGCTTGCCGACTCTTATTTCAGCTTCTTTTGGCATCGTAAGGTCTCTGGGGCTGATGGATCTGCTAAAGGACATTCAGGCAGAAATGTCTTTGTGCCTATTAAGGCACTGCTTTATGTAAATGGAGGGGAGGGGGCTTGGAGGGAGAGAACTAATTTGCTGTAAATGTATTGTAATTTGCTGTCGTGAGGTGCAAAAGTGTGATTTAAAAGGAATAATCATTTGACAGTATTTAAATTAGATAATTGGGATGTATTAGTTTGAGATTCCAGATTTGGAGTTTTGTCCTTAAGCAGCTGAAGGCTCTCCTAAAATACGCTGTGTTTTTCTTGTTGCTTTTATCTCTAAGTGCTGTTGACATATATGTGATCCCCAATATTACTCCTGATTTAAGTGTTTTGTTTTAAAGATTGAAATGTTTTCACTGTCCCCGTGAGATGGAAATTATATTGTAAACACCCTGCCAACAGCTTGCTCCCACTGATGTACATGGCATGCACAGGCTAGTCTAAGAGGAAGACCAGACCCCTACCGTGGAAATGCTGAGAGCGCTTTACAGCCCTCTTTTTATAGCTTTGGGGATGCCACTTATCGAACACATTTCCCAAAGTGGGACCCCATCCTTATGGCTGGGCAGTTGAGTTGAAGCCTCATCTTCCTACTGAATCCTTTGACGTCAAAGGAGTTCCTCACGGACAGGAGCAGAGGTCTTCACTGAGTAATTAGAAAATAAATGTGGGAATCATTTTCTTTCCTTTTTTTTTTTTTTTTTTTTTCCCTGCAAAACATAATTAGCTCAATCCACTCTTCAAAATCCCTTCTGTTTCCAATTAGGAGAGATCAGTTGCACTATCTTCAAATAACTGGAAATTATGCTTATTAATAAAAAATGGAGTGTAAAAGAAACATTTTATCTTGAATTAATTTTTATTATTATGGGACATATGACAGTATACAGGCTTACAAAATCTTATCAGATTGAGAACAAACCCAGGGAGTTGTGTGTCCTATATCTAGAACAGTGAGTATAGGATGACTCATTGATTCAGCTTGTTCCCATGCTTACGGATTTTAAAATGTGGATTTAGGGCCTGATCCTCCAGGTAATGACACCTTCAGCTGTGACTGGAGTAGGATATTTGAGGAATCCTTGTGTGGTCCCAGTGACGTGTCTATATAACAGGGTAGCTGTTCTGGCAGGGTTGGTCTCTGTGTGTCCACAAGAAGCAATCGCTTGGCTAAAACGTTATGATCCATTGGGTAAAAACCCAATGTCTTGATTATTTGGGTATACAGCTGAAAGTAACACTTTGGGCTGGAGCATTTTTTGGAGTCTCTGGCTAAATGTGTACCCAACGTGAAGTTATGAGATCCAGATCTGCTTGCAGGTCTAGGGGGAAGGGGCTTGATGGAGCTCAGAGCCAGCGGCCTGAACTGGCCTCCCATTGAAACGGGAGCGATCGCTGGTGGACACAGATGTTTCTGGGCAGGGAGCAGAAACAGCTTGTTTCCCTATTCACCACTGGTGCCTTTGCTCTCTTTTCAAGCTTGGCTCATGCTTAACCACGTGCTCTAGGCTAAGAACTTGCTCCCAGGGTTGGTGTTGGCCAAGGACCCAGAGCGTGCGTGCCCATCCCAGTGGGACAGGGCTGAGGCGCTATAGGCAGCACCAGAGCAGGAGTAGCCAAGGCACAGGAAGGTGGTGACAGTAACAGCCAGCGTGTCCTCATCCTAGCAGGAACCGAGGCTGAGGAGGAACTCGGTTTGTTCCCCGTCTTGGGTTCCCAACAAGAACACGTCACACGCCTTGGCTCCCCAAGATCTCTACAAACTGTACACTGGGCAGTCTCTCCTGGCATTTTCAGGAAGCCGCAGTTTTTCATTAGCTGAATTTTAGCATGATTGCTTTTCTAGAGCTGTGAACATATAGGCGAGATGTACTGATGTGCCAGTGTCCTTTGTTTGAGGCTGATCATTGCTAACCAAGTTTATTAATTAGAAGGTGATTGCAGGGTACTGAACTTGCCTGTGGGACACACGGATCCTTTGCCTTTCTCGCTTACTGTATTCCTAGCTAGCAATTTTGCAGGTTTCCTTGCTTTTTAGGAAAATGTTTCAACAGAAAGCACTACATTCAACTTCAATGGAAAGGTTGGTTAGTTTTATCCTCTGTACTGGATGAATCCTGGAAGGGGCTGAGTGGCTTCACCTGGTCCTGGGGTGGCTGGAGTGGAGCAGGTTTTGTGCCCGGGCGCCGGGTGCCTTGGGCTCTCACTAGACATCCCCGGGGTGTTGCACGTTGCCTGGCTGTTTTCGCATTCAGATTACAAAAGATTGGGTTTGGTTATGTGTGTGTTTTGTTTTGTTTTTCTCTCTTATTTTGGTAACTCTGGCATTATTTCTTTTGGTTTTGTTCTCGTATCTGTATGCCTGAATTTGTACGTGTCTCTCTGGCAGGTGGAATTATCTTATGTGAAACTCATGAAGTATTTTACATTTTCAGGTTAAGCGCACAGAATTAGATGGCAGATGGGGGGAGAACAGTTGAACACTTAGTACAAAATAATTGAATAATGAAATTGTGGACTATAATTAGTTTAAATGTAATTCAAATGGATCTAACTGCAGGAATTATGGAGGGGAGTTATATAGCAAGACTGTCAGTAAAAGTAAAAATAGATGCTGCTTCACTGCCTTTCCTATATAATAAATTTATCTTAAAAGCAATTCTCTGATAAGTACATACCTGCACTTAAAGAACAGCATCCTTGCTTTTTGCCTTTTGCAGCCCATACAAGCACAGTTTACAAGTTTCTTTTATAAATGTGATAGCTCAGAGGATTCCTAAGTTAGCAAAGATTTTTTTTTTTTTTGAAAAATGTATCCAGCCTTACCTTGCTTCTGAATTCTATTTTCACTGTGTTAGAAAGCAAACATGCTACTTGCAGGAGAGCTCGTTCTGTCAGAGTTTAAATAATGTTAAAATAGTAAGTTCTGTATGTGTGCTTATTTGCCTGATCTTTGATGTTTTTATTGGCATTTGCACTCCTAACAAAAGAAACTGCAGGAAAGTATACCACCTCAAGCAGAATGCAACTAATAAAATACAGTTTCAAACACACAGGGGTGCTGCAAACATTGAGAAATTAGAAAAAGAAAGAAGTTTGCATAATTAAAAGAAGCTTCAACTGAATTTTTCTCCCAAATCATACATTTGACTCTTGCCAAACAAGTATTAAACTATTAACAAATGAAGTTACACATAACAAAGTTTGATACTTTTTCAAAATTAATACCAAACTGGGGAAATGGTCATGTGGGTCCCCTAGTCTAGGCCATTCAAGAAAACTTCTTGCAAATATAGTTTTCTTCACTGCATGCTAATGCAAAAAATATGCTTATGGTCAACCAACTATTAACCTATGCTTCCAAATAACACTAATGATTGCAATGTGCTGGAATAAATGCTCATGTTTCATGGGATGAGAACAGTTCTGTTCTCTTAAGCCTAAAGTTCCCAAAGCCTAATCCTGCCTTTACAGCCTTTGCTAAATGCTTTGGTATTTAATATGCATCAGTAAATAAACTTTCAATTATTGTGCAGTGAGCATATCCAAAGATAGCATGACAATGTGAAACTACTGGTCTATCTAGCAATTATTTCAAATGAGGAATGTTGATGATGTGATTTCACCCTCCCCTTACAAGAGAATTCAGGCTTCTTCACATTCTTTGGCAGCCTCATAACAAGAAAAATAAATTTGTTGTGGGCAAGTAAAATTCAAAGAATTTTTACACTGGCTAAATAGATTTCCCCCTGCGATTAGAACTAAAATTAAGTTTTTGTTATTATTATTTATAAGGCACACAATCTGTTCTAAATGAAAATGACAAATTGGTGGAATTTCCAAAGTATTTATGAAAGATATTTTGAAAAACTCACCAAGTGGGTACTGTATATGTTGTTATGCCCTGACCTAGTGTATACTTTCATCTCTTTAGTCTTCCTTTTACAAGTTTTTAAAGAAAATATGCCAGAAGTATATTAATATATAAGTACTAGAATGTAAGTACCAGCTCAATCAAATTGTCTGCTTCATCTGTGCCTACTTTTTACCTACTTTCTCAAAACTTTCACTGTTCCTTAGTGCATCCGTTGCTTAGAGTCTTTCTCATGGTTTCCATTCATCAGTATCTAGTGAAGCATCAATCTGTTCAAGTTCTTGTGCATCCCTGTGTCAGAAGCTTTCTGTGTTTTGGTAACCTTAAAAGCCCAAAATTGCAGAAGACCCTTTTTTTCTCTCTCTCACACTCTCATTCTTTCTTAATAGGGCTAATGAATTTGTACGTTTTCTAGGCAGTTCTACATTACAGGCACATTAATATTCCTTCCTTTTAAAAAGGCTTGAAGTAAATCCCATGACACTGGAAGAATTTTAGATACTGATTATTTCAAATTGGCTCTTGGTGATTTGCTCTTCAGATTTCCAGCTGAATTTAACAAAGTATGATTTCTAAAAAGCTTCCAATAGTTTCTCATTAAAATTGCATTTTTTTTTAATATATGAGCGTGATTTCCCTAATTTCACCTAATTTCGTGATACATTTACTCCCTTTGAAAGGCAGTTGTTGAAACATCAGAAACAATTAGCAAAAAAAGATTATTTTATTCCAAATGAAAGAAATAAATCTGCCAAAAACTCAGCCTCAAAACTGCATTCGTCATAAGCACTTCTCTGAATTAACTATTGTAGGATAAGCGTATAATTGTTAACAGACATTTTTCTCAAGTTGTCAATGGATTTGAAAAACAAGAGAGAAAGAATGCTCAAAAAAAAAAAAAAAAGCCATCCACAAGTAATCAATGGCATGCTCACGTGGAATGAATTTGCAGTACTTGTACTAATAAAATATAAGGCTCAATTAGAGGTACTTTGCAGTTTTCAGGCTAAATTTAACTGATTTGGTGATTTGCAAATGGATGAATCCAAAAATAAAAATGAAGAATCCAAATGCAAATTAGTGCAACTGCAATAAAATATAATTGCAAATGAATCTGTTGCTTTATTCATTTATTGTGTAATTACTGCAATCCTTCCCACCTTGTTTTCAGTATTTCTTAATCATTAAGTCAGAAGCATGACAGCAGTGCCAGCCCTGGCATGATTCTCTTTGACTAAAACCTTGTAAATTAACACAATTAGCACAGCATCATCCTGCTAATTAACTTCCAGTGTCTGGTGCAGTGGTTTTGCAAACAAGGAAGAGAGAGTCAGAAGGGAATAAACATGCCAGTCTGTTACCAAACTGTGCGCTGTGTTAGGCTTAGCTCAGCGAGGCTAAGCTGGCCATGTCAGATGCCAGAGTCAGGCAATGAAGAGCTAAAGGGGTTGGGGAGAAGAACAGGAGGGGGTCGGAGCTGTCAAAATAGACGGCAGTAATTCAGAGGGGAGCTAGTGCCACAGATGCTTCATTTCGCCTAGGCCTCCTCCTTATCAGGGGATCTCTGCCAGAGGGCACAAGGCTGTTTGCAAAAATCACTTTTGGTAATACGAGAGAGATTAAGGAGGTCTATTTGATACAGCTGTACAAAAATCAGCGAGGTGGCTGCTGTGCATAGGTAAGAGTTGGGAGGGGGGAGGGATGTATCTCTGCGCTCGTATATTGCTCTTCCTGCGCAGGGGGGCTATGGGCAGCATAATTCACATCACATTATTTGCAAGATTAATTGCTTTAAAATGGCAGTTGCATCCTGTAGGTTTTTTTTTTTTTTTTTATTCCTCTTGCATCGATAGGATTTTATCCATCCAGCTCCCAGCTGCGGGAGCCACAGAACTTTTAGGACTTGGCTTTATTTCTTCTCCGTGGTTTTCCCTCCTTCCCGCTCCCCCCTTTCCTTTGTACCCTGGAGGCTGTGGAGGGGCGGGGGGAGCAGGAGCAAGCGAGGAGACTGCCAGACAAGTCATGCTTGTTTTTTTTTCCAGAGCCTCCACAACAGAACTGAGAGGCAGAAAGGAGCCAGTTGTAATTCATACCGAGTTGTAGGCTTTGTGTGATGAAAGCGACGGAGCGCTGCCTGGGAGATTGCTTTGCTGCACTCCACGAAGCAGATTTGAAACTGTCGTGGACCACTTTAGATGAGAGTTGGATTACGGAATGACCTGCTATGTCTGTGTCATATTGTTCTGCGCAGGGTGCATTATACTGCGCTAACTAGGTGCTCAGCGCCAAATAAGAGAGGTATCCTAGATGTGATCTGTCAGCTGTGTCTCATATTTTTATATTGGTTAAAATATGAAACTGCAACAGTGATGAGAGAGGACAGAGCAGTTGGATGCTGTATACGTTAGCAATAAATCTGCGTTCAGAGTATTTAAAATGTAAGTCTTATTTAATTACTTCAAGAAATTGGGCGTTAGCTCTATTTTTTTTAAAGTGACAACCTCCCCCCACTGAATCGACAAAAAAAAATATGTCTCTGTGTGTATGTGCCTATAATAAACAAATCTGAGTGTTTATACTGCTTCATAAGGGCATAGCATTATTTTTTTCTTAAGGATTTGCAGTGTTAAATACTGTGTTTCAGGCAGCTGAAGAAGTTTACAGATGAGACATTTGAGAACTCATTTACAAGCATCTGTAAAAAAGCTAAGATCACTGTTAACTTTGTTTTTTCCTGCAACCACAGGCTTGAAGATGCAGTGGACGCCGGAGCATGCCCAGTGGCCAGAGCAGCACTTCGATATCACTTCAACCACCCGCTCGCCTGCCCACAAGGTAGAAGCCTACCGGGGGCATCTGCAGCGCACCTATCAATACGCCTGGGCCAACGACGACATCTCGGCTCTGACCGCCTCCAACCTTTTGAAAAAGTATGCAGAAAAGTACTCCGGTATTTTGGAAGGCCCCGCCGAACGGCCCCTCCTTAGCAATTACTCGGAAGCTCCGTCGGGGCTGGTGAACGGCCGGAAGAACGAAAGCGAGCCCTGGCAGCCTCCGCTGAGCTCGGAGAGCGTGTACCCCATGAACTGCGTCCCGGACGTCATCGCCGCCAGCAAAGCTGGCGTGAGCGCAGCCCTCCCTCCCGCAGACGTCTCTGCCAGCATAGGGAGTTCGCCTGGGGTGGCCAGTAACCTGACAGAACCCAGCTATTCCAGCAGCACCTGTGGAAGTCATACCGTTCCCAGCCTTCACTCGGGGCTCCCATCTCAGGAATATGCCACAGGATACAACGGCTCTTACCTGCACACCAGTTACAGCGGGCAACCAGCACCTGCACTTCCTTCCCCTCATCCGTCCCCCTTGCATAGCTCTGGGCTTCTACAGCCGCCGCCGCCACCGCCACCAGCCCTCGTGCCAGGCTACAATGGGACTTCTAACCTGTCCGGTTACAGCTACCCTTCTGCCAGTTACCCTCCGCAAACCGCTGTCGGCCCCGGGTACAGCCCTGGGGGGGCACCGCCTCCTTCCGCGTACCTGCCTTCAGGAATCCCTGCCCCTACTCCTCTGCCCCCCACCACCGTACCCAGCTACTCCTACCAGGGGCACGCTCTGACGCCCATTGCCCCGTCCGCCCTGACCAACAGCTCAGCCAGCTCTCTCAAAAGGAAAGCTTTCTACATGGCAGGGCAAGGAGAAATGGACTCCAGTTATGGAAATTACAGCTATGGCCAACAGAGATCTACACAGAGTCCCATGTATCGAATGCCCGACAACAGCATTTCAAATGCAAGCAGGGGGAATGGTTTTGACAGAAGTGCTGAAACATCATCCTTAGCATTTAAGCCAACAAAGCAGCTAATGTCCTCTGAACAGCAAAGGAAATTCAGCAGCCAGTCCAGTAGGGCTCTAACACCCCCATCCTACAGTACTGCTAAAAACTCGCTGGGTTCGAGATCGAGTGACTCATTTGGGAAGTACAGCTCCCCGGTAATGAATGAGCACGGCGATGAGCACAGGCAGCTCCTTCCTCACCCAATGCAAGGCCCGGGACTTCGTGCAGCTACCTCATCCAACCACTCTGTGGACGAGCAACTGAAGAATACTGACACACACCTCATTGACCTTGTTACCAATGAGATTATCAACCAAGGACCTCCTGTGGACTGGAATGACATCGCCGGCCTAGATCTAGTAAAGGCCGTCATTAAAGAGGAGGTTTTATGGCCAGTATTGAGGTCAGATGCATTCAGTGGACTGACTGCTCTACCTCGGAGCATCCTTTTATTTGGACCTCGGGGAACAGGCAAAACATTAATGGGCAGATGTATAGCTAGTCAGCTAGGGGCCACATTTTTCAAAATCCCTGGCTCTGGCCTTGTCACGAAGTGGCTAGGGGAGGGAGAAAAAATTGTCCACGCTTCCTTCCTCGTGGCAAGGTGCCGCCAGCCCTCGGTGATTTTTGTTAGTGACATTGATATGCTTCTTTCTTCCCAAGTGAGTGAAGAACACAGTCCAGTAAGTCGGATGAGAACCGAGTTCCTTATGCAGCTGGACACTGTACTGACTTCTGCTGAGGACCAAATAGTAGTAATTTGCGCCACAAGTAAACCAGAAGAAATTGATGAATCTCTTCGAAGGTACTTCATGAAACGACTTTTAATCCCACTTCCTGACAGCACAGCGAGGCACCAGATAATAGTACAACTGCTCTCACAGCACAATTACTGTCTCAATGACAAGGAGGTTGCACTGCTTGTCCAGCGCACAGAAGGCTTTTCTGGACTAGATGTGGCTCACTTGTGTCAGGAGGCAGTGGTGGGCCCACTCCACGCCATGCCAGCCACAGACCTTTCAGCCATTATGCCCAGCCAGTTGAGGCCAGTTACATATCAAGACTTTGAAAATGCTTTCTGCAAGATACAGCCTAGCATATCTCAAAAAGAGCTTGATACATATGTTGAATGGAACAAAATGTTTGGTTGCAGTCAGTGATACTACTTTTAAAAAAAAAGATGTAATGAATGTTGGCACACACAGAACCTGCTACATAGGGTAGAGAACCCTTTTCAGTAGTGTTAAAATTGCAAAGGGTACTGGGAAGACTACGATTTACCTTGCCTCTAAAGAGTCAGGGTAGACTTGAAGGAAAAGTGCATCAAACAAGAGCTGCTGATCTGAAAAAGCCACACATGACAGAAAGCATATGTTGATGCTCAGTTCTGTTCAAGCTAGACAATACTCACCAAGGAGCAAGGTGCAAGTGGGTTGATTTCAGAAGGACATGAACCCTGTGTGTTGATTCCATTCTGCTGTTCTTGAGATTTAGTTGCTGTCAAGTGCCTGAAGTGGTGCTTTATTTTTTGTTTGCCTCACAATTACATTGGTGGCATGTGCTAATATAAAGAGCTTTAACTTCAAACATTATTGGACTAAAGAGATGAACGGTTGTGTTGCGACAGAGAACCAGATTTTTGCTATTCTAAGAGCAACAGTATTCCTCAATCCTGTCTGTTCTGCGGTGTTAAGCTAAGAACAGGTAAAACAGGGTAATGGTAATCTGGACCTTAATTTCTGCAGTTCATTTCTTTTAATGTTCTGTCTGCAAAAACTCAGGAAAGTGATTGTGATTTGTACAGTACCTCAAAGGAATGTGTTGAAAGCACTATGTACTGCTGAGAGTTATAGGCTAGGCTTCAATGTTACTTTATATTAAATGTGTATGTTTACCTCAACGATTGGAAAATGGCAAGGAAAATTACTTTGAATGTATCCAGGAAAAAAGAAAATAGAGTGTGATATGACTGAAACTTTACAGTTTTTAAAAACAGAAGCAGAAGGATTTCCCGGTGTTAAGGAACAGTTCGATTGCCAATTTGTCGGATCAAACCAGAGCAAAATTGTTCTTCTTGTTGGTAAACCGTAGGAGTTTTCAGTATATTGCTCCTTGATACTTATGTGATACAGTCTTTAGAAGGTGCATAGATGAAAAGAGAGCCACTTAATCGATTTATGTTAGCATCTGAAACAGTCAAACGTAGGATTTGGTAGGACTCCGGGAGGCAAATTACCTTAAGCTACGACCGCTGGCCTTTGTCGCGCGGCTCTGGTGGTGGTCTGGAGGTTCTTTTGGTGAAGCTGTAGGGAACGGATTCAGCAGAGGTCACCGGCAGAGCCGGCGGCTGCGGAGCTGCTTCGAGCAGCGCAGCCGACTGTGACCGAGCAAACAGTACAAGCAGCAAGGCAAAACTGAACCCTCAAAATACCGTCATTTCCCTTCCCGAACGGGAAAGCTGAGTTTTTGTTGTGTGCGTACGGCTCCATTGTCCTTAATGCAATCTTCATTTCGCATCCATTAGGAATCTTCCAGGCTGGAGTGTGCCCACCATTATTTCTACCTCAGTTTTGTTACGTTTCTCTTGGAAAGCAAAGTAAGGAATAGGGTCAAAAACAAAACCAACGCAAAAGTCAGATTACATTAGGAATGTGAACCTGCTAAACAAGTTTCAGAGAGCTGCTGTGTTTTGTTTTGTTGTTCCCCCCTTGAAGTGAAGCTTTTCTGTATGCTAGTGCTCCTTCCCCCCATTTTCCTCCCCCCAGCCCGAGGAAGAGGGAGAAGGTGCTCCGCGGAGGAAGCTCCTGGAAAGGCTGGCACGCGTGGCGTTTTGCTCCCTTCTCCCCCTGCCCCGGCTTCCCGTTTATCCTTTAATGCTCCATGTACAACTCTTCTCGTGACAGCTGACTGATGTTGGGTAAAGTCTCTGAGCAGGGGCAGTGGACGCTGCAGCTGCCCAAAGCCTCTGCCATCACACGAGCAAAACAGCCTTGCTTTTTTGAATGTATTTTTTTTGTTCGTTTGTTTACTTTAAAGAGACAGTAACAAAACTGTTGCAAAGCACTGGCATTTAATGTTTCTGCTAAGTAATGTACCTTCAAAACCACGGAATAAATGCACTGAAAAGCCCCAAGAAGAGAGATACCAACCTGTTACTAGATCATATTTGTCTTCTCAAAAACTGTACAGAACTCATCTATTCCATTACATCAGTGGAGACATTTAGTGTTCAGAAAGCTAATGAGGGAGTTTGTGATATTGCTGGAAATTTATGACTCTTGATTATAACTTTATCTTTCTTTTAATATATATATAAATATATATTTAGATAGGTCATGCTAAAAACAGAGCAAATAAACCAAAACCTAATTTAAGATGGATTCCTGGCAAACATTTTGTCTATCTAAAACTTTGTTTTAAGCATAAAAGTATCATTTTAAAAACAGTGCCTTTCATTAAGGATATAGAAAGTAAGACTTCAGTACATCACCTGCTTTTTTTTGTTTGTTTTATTTTCCCGTTTCAAACAGCAGCTACAGCCTACAGTCCTCTTTAGGGCCCAGTCTTTCTGCTTCCCTGAACCTCTGCAGGCTGCTTCTTCACCTGGTCATTCTGCCATCCTCATCGCTGGGAAATCCTGATGTCCCTATTAGCTGTAGGTTCCCACTGATCACACTGGCAAGTTTTCTGTTGCCGTTTGCTGACCCAGTTTCTGTCTTAGACGTTGCCTTTTGTAGCTGCCACTGAGCTGTGCTCATCTGAAAGGCTCAGGCAAGTTCTGATAAACCAAGTCTTGTTCAGATAGGCCAGTATCTGAGAAAAGCCCAATCCTCACTGACTTTTTTTGCGGCTAGGGAAACGAGTGCTACATACTAGTGTATTTTTTTCTCTCTNGATTTTTTTTTTTTTTTTTTTTTTTTTATTTTTTTTTTTTTATTCCTCTTGCATCGATAGGATTTTATCCATCCAGCTCCCAGCTGCGGGAGCCACAGAACTTTTAGGACTTGGCTTTATTTCTTCTCCGTGGTTTTCCCTCCTTCCCGCTCCCCCCTTTCCTTTGTACCCTGGAGGCTGTGGAGGGGCGGGGGGAGCAGGAGCAAGCGAGGAGACTGCCAGACAAGTCATGCTTGTTTTTTTTTCCAGAGCCTCCACAACAGAACTGAGAGGCAGAAAGGAGCCAGTTGTAATTCATACCGAGTTGTAGGCTTTGTGTGATGAAAGCGACGGAGCGCTGCCTGGGAGATTGCTTTGCTGCACTCCACGAAGCAGATTTGAAACTGTCGTGGACCACTTTAGATGAGAGTTGGATTACGGAATGACCTGCTATGTCTGTGTCATATTGTTCTGCGCAGGGTGCATTATACTGCGCTAACTAGGTGCTCAGCGCCAAATAAGAGAGGTATCCTAGATGTGATCTGTCAGCTGTGTCTCATATTTTTATATTGGTTAAAATATGAAACTGCAACAGTGATGAGAGAGGACAGAGCAGTTGGATGCTGTATACGTTAGCAATAAATCTGCGTTCAGAGTATTTAAAATGTAAGTCTTATTTAATTACTTCAAGAAATTGGGCGTTAGCTCTATTTTTTTTAAAGTGACAACCTCCCCCCACTGAATCGACAAAAAAAAATATGTCTCTGTGTGTATGTGCCTATAATAAACAAATCTGAGTGTTTATACTGCTTCATAAGGGCATAGCATTATTTTTTTCTTAAGGATTTGCAGTGTTAAATACTGTGTTTCAGGCAGCTGAAGAAGTTTACAGATGAGACATTTGAGAACTCATTTACAAGCATCTGTAAAAAAGCTAAGATCACTGTTAACTTTGTTTTTTCCTGCAACCACAGGCTTGAAGATGCAGTGGACGCCGGAGCATGCCCAGTGGCCAGAGCAGCACTTCGATATCACTTCAACCACCCGCTCGCCTGCCCACAAGGTAGAAGCCTACCGGGGGCATCTGCAGCGCACCTATCAATACGCCTGGGCCAACGACGACATCTCGGCTCTGACCGCCTCCAACCTTTTGAAAAAGTATGCAGAAAAGTACTCCGGTATTTTGGAAGGCCCCGCCGAACGGCCCCTCCTTAGCAATTACTCGGAAGCTCCGTCGGGGCTGGTGAACGGCCGGAAGAACGAAAGCGAGCCCTGGCAGCCTCCGCTGAGCTCGGAGAGCGTGTACCCCATGAACTGCGTCCCGGACGTCATCGCCGCCAGCAAAGCTGGCGTGAGCGCAGCCCTCCCTCCCGCAGACGTCTCTGCCAGCATAGGGAGTTCGCCTGGGGTGGCCAGTAACCTGACAGAACCCAGCTATTCCAGCAGCACCTGTGGAAGTCATACCGTTCCCAGCCTTCACTCGGGGCTCCCATCTCAGGAATATGCCACAGGATACAACGGCTCTTACCTGCACACCAGTTACAGCGGGCAACCAGCACCTGCACTTCCTTCCCCTCATCCGTCCCCCTTGCATAGCTCTGGGCTTCTACAGCCGCCGCCGCCACCGCCACCAGCCCTCGTGCCAGGCTACAATGGGACTTCTAACCTGTCCGGTTACAGCTACCCTTCTGCCAGTTACCCTCCGCAAACCGCTGTCGGCCCCGGGTACAGCCCTGGGGGGGCACCGCCTCCTTCCGCGTACCTGCCTTCAGGAATCCCTGCCCCTACTCCTCTGCCCCCCACCACCGTACCCAGCTACTCCTACCAGGGGCACGCTCTGACGCCCATTGCCCCGTCCGCCCTGACCAACAGCTCAGCCAGCTCTCTCAAAAGGAAAGCTTTCTACATGGCAGGGCAAGGAGAAATGGACTCCAGTTATGGAAATTACAGCTATGGCCAACAGAGATCTACACAGAGTCCCATGTATCGAATGCCCGACAACAGCATTTCAAATGCAAGCAGGGGGAATGGTTTTGACAGAAGTGCTGAAACATCATCCTTAGCATTTAAGCCAACAAAGCAGCTAATGTCCTCTGAACAGCAAAGGAAATTCAGCAGCCAGTCCAGTAGGGCTCTAACACCCCCATCCTACAGTACTGCTAAAAACTCGCTGGGTTCGAGATCGAGTGACTCATTTGGGAAGTACAGCTCCCCGGTAATGAATGAGCACGGCGATGAGCACAGGCAGCTCCTTCCTCACCCAATGCAAGGCCCGGGACTTCGTGCAGCTACCTCATCCAACCACTCTGTGGACGAGCAACTGAAGAATACTGACACACACCTCATTGACCTTGTTACCAATGAGATTATCAACCAAGGACCTCCTGTGGACTGGAATGACATCGCCGGCCTAGATCTAGTAAAGGCCGTCATTAAAGAGGAGGTTTTATGGCCAGTATTGAGGTCAGATGCATTCAGTGGACTGACTGCTCTACCTCGGAGCATCCTTTTATTTGGACCTCGGGGAACAGGCAAAACATTAATGGGCAGATGTATAGCTAGTCAGCTAGGGGCCACATTTTTCAAAATCCCTGGCTCTGGCCTTGTCACGAAGTGGCTAGGGGAGGGAGAAAAAATTGTCCACGCTTCCTTCCTCGTGGCAAGGTGCCGCCAGCCCTCGGTGATTTTTGTTAGTGACATTGATATGCTTCTTTCTTCCCAAGTGAGTGAAGAACACAGTCCAGTAAGTCGGATGAGAACCGAGTTCCTTATGCAGCTGGACACTGTACTGACTTCTGCTGAGGACCAAATAGTAGTAATTTGCGCCACAAGTAAACCAGAAGAAATTGATGAATCTCTTCGAAGGTACTTCATGAAACGACTTTTAATCCCACTTCCTGACAGCACAGCGAGGCACCAGATAATAGTACAACTGCTCTCACAGCACAATTACTGTCTCAATGACAAGGAGGTTGCACTGCTTGTCCAGCGCACAGAAGGCTTTTCTGGACTAGATGTGGCTCACTTGTGTCAGGAGGCAGTGGTGGGCCCACTCCACGCCATGCCAGCCACAGACCTTTCAGCCATTATGCCCAGCCAGTTGAGGCCAGTTACATATCAAGACTTTGAAAATGCTTTCTGCAAGATACAGCCTAGCATATCTCAAAAAGAGCTTGATACATATGTTGAATGGAACAAAATGTTTGGTTGCAGTCAGTGATACTACTTTTAAAAAAAAAGATGTAATGAATGTTGGCACACACAGAACCTGCTACATAGGGTAGAGAACCCTTTTCAGTAGTGTTAAAATTGCAAAGGGTACTGGGAAGACTACGATTTACCTTGCCTCTAAAGAGTCAGGGTAGACTTGAAGGAAAAGTGCATCAAACAAGAGCTGCTGATCTGAAAAAGCCACACATGACAGAAAGCATATGTTGATGCTCAGTTCTGTTCAAGCTAGACAATACTCACCAAGGAGCAAGGTGCAAGTGGGTTGATTTCAGAAGGACATGAACCCTGTGTGTTGATTCCATTCTGCTGTTCTTGAGATTTAGTTGCTGTCAAGTGCCTGAAGTGGTGCTTTATTTTTTGTTTGCCTCACAATTACATTGGTGGCATGTGCTAATATAAAGAGCTTTAACTTCAAACATTATTGGACTAAAGAGATGAACGGTTGTGTTGCGACAGAGAACCAGATTTTTGCTATTCTAAGAGCAACAGTATTCCTCAATCCTGTCTGTTCTGCGGTGTTAAGCTAAGAACAGGTAAAACAGGGTAATGGTAATCTGGACCTTAATTTCTGCAGTTCATTTCTTTTAATGTTCTGTCTGCAAAAACTCAGGAAAGTGATTGTGATTTGTACAGTACCTCAAAGGAATGTGTTGAAAGCACTATGTACTGCTGAGAGTTATAGGCTAGGCTTCAATGTTACTTTATATTAAATGTGTATGTTTACCTCAACGATTGGAAAATGGCAAGGAAAATTACTTTGAATGTATCCAGGAAAAAAGAAAATAGAGTGTGATATGACTGAAACTTTACAGTTTTTAAAAACAGAAGCAGAAGGATTTCCCGGTGTTAAGGAACAGTTCGATTGCCAATTTGTCGGATCAAACCAGAGCAAAATTGTTCTTCTTGTTGGTAAACCGTAGGAGTTTTCAGTATATTGCTCCTTGATACTTATGTGATACAGTCTTTAGAAGGTGCATAGATGAAAAGAGAGCCACTTAATCGATTTATGTTAGCATCTGAAACAGTCAAACGTAGGATTTGGTAGGACTCCGGGAGGCAAATTACCTTAAGCTACGACCGCTGGCCTTTGTCGCGCGGCTCTGGTGGTGGTCTGGAGGTTCTTTTGGTGAAGCTGTAGGGAACGGATTCAGCAGAGGTCACCGGCAGAGCCGGCGGCTGCGGAGCTGCTTCGAGCAGCGCAGCCGACTGTGACCGAGCAAACAGTACAAGCAGCAAGGCAAAACTGAACCCTCAAAATACCGTCATTTCCCTTCCCGAACGGGAAAGCTGAGTTTTTGTTGTGTGCGTACGGCTCCATTGTCCTTAATGCAATCTTCATTTCGCATCCATTAGGAATCTTCCAGGCTGGAGTGTGCCCACCATTATTTCTACCTCAGTTTTGTTACGTTTCTCTTGGAAAGCAAAGTAAGGAATAGGGTCAAAAACAAAACCAACGCAAAAGTCAGATTACATTAGGAATGTGAACCTGCTAAACAAGTTTCAGAGAGCTGCTGTGTTTTGTTTTGTTGTTCCCCCCTTGAAGTGAAGCTTTTCTGTATGCTAGTGCTCCTTCCCCCCATTTTCCTCCCCCCAGCCCGAGGAAGAGGGAGAAGGTGCTCCGCGGAGGAAGCTCCTGGAAAGGCTGGCACGCGTGGCGTTTTGCTCCCTTCTCCCCCTGCCCCGGCTTCCCGTTTATCCTTTAATGCTCCATGTACAACTCTTCTCGTGACAGCTGACTGATGTTGGGTAAAGTCTCTGAGCAGGGGCAGTGGACGCTGCAGCTGCCCAAAGCCTCTGCCATCACACGAGCAAAACAGCCTTGCTTTTTTGAATGTATTTTTTTTGTTCGTTTGTTTACTTTAAAGAGACAGTAACAAAACTGTTGCAAAGCACTGGCATTTAATGTTTCTGCTAAGTAATGTACCTTCAAAACCACGGAATAAATGCACTGAAAAGCCCCAAGAAGAGAGATACCAACCTGTTACTAGATCATATTTGTCTTCTCAAAAACTGTACAGAACTCATCTATTCCATTACATCAGTGGAGACATTTAGTGTTCAGAAAGCTAATGAGGGAGTTTGTGATATTGCTGGAAATTTATGACTCTTGATTATAACTTTATCTTTCTTTTAATATATATATAAATATATATTTAGATAGGTCATGCTAAAAACAGAGCAAATAAACCAAAACCTAATTTAAGATGGATTCCTGGCAAACATTTTGTCTATCTAAAACTTTGTTTTAAGCATAAAAGTATCATTTTAAAAACAGTGCCTTTCATTAAGGATATAGAAAGTAAGACTTCAGTACATCACCTGCTTTTTTTTGTTTGTTTTATTTTCCCGTTTCAAACAGCAGCTACAGCCTACAGTCCTCTTTAGGGCCCAGTCTTTCTGCTTCCCTGAACCTCTGCAGGCTGCTTCTTCACCTGGTCATTCTGCCATCCTCATCGCTGGGAAATCCTGATGTCCCTATTAGCTGTAGGTTCCCACTGATCACACTGGCAAGTTTTCTGTTGCCGTTTGCTGACCCAGTTTCTGTCTTAGACGTTGCCTTTTGTAGCTGCCACTGAGCTGTGCTCATCTGAAAGGCTCAGGCAAGTTCTGATAAACCAAGTCTTGTTCAGATAGGCCAGTATCTGAGAAAAGCCCAATCCTCACTGACTTTTTTTGCGGCTAGGGAAACGAGTGCTACATACTAGTGTATTTTTTTCTCTCTCTTTTTTATCCTGTAGCAAAACCAAAAGTAAATGAAATTATAGATGGTCACTTTGGCTTCCAGCTTTAAATCAACCTCTTTAAAAAGTCACTCTGGGAAATGCATTTTTCAAGTGTTAATCAATGTGGCAAGCAGGTGGAAACCCCAATGGTGTGAAAATGCAGCTTCCGCACACGCGTGCCCGCGCCGCAGGGCTGGGTTCCGCCTGGGGACGGCAGAAGCTGAGACTTCACCCCTACCATGGCAGCTGCAGAGAGAGGAGGACAGAGCTGATGGCTGCCTGCGTCTTGCCCTGCTCGCGGCCATCCCCGGGGGGTCTCTGAAGGACCATCCGGGCCGAGAGCTTGGACAGGTCACGTTCCCTGGGGAGCCCAGCACTTCTCCAGGTGCCTCTGCCCCCCTGAGCTCCCTCGGCAGAAGTTCCCTCGAGATGGGGGGCTGAGCTGGCCAAACCCCCTGGGGGCGAGCACCTCCCCAGAGCCTGAGCCGGTCCCAAAGATTAGGATGGGTTTTGTGAAGGGAGAAAAAACGTGTATTCTCATGGTGTCCTCAGGATGAAATGTTTGCTAGTCTGTGCGTTTCCATGGTAGGAAGCTGTTTGCTGATCTTGCAGTGGGGCCAAGACAGGGGCAGCTGCTGCAGAAATGCACCCGTGGTCGGTGGCAGGTCCCTGAGCACTGGGGGCAGCCTTGGGTTTTAAGAGCCTGAAATGGTTAATGGTCATCTGCTGTGTCAGCCTGTCATGGGAGGTGCTTCACGTAGGTTTTCTTCTTCTTCTTTTTTTTTTTAATGTGGATATATTAGCTCACGCTCTTCCTTGTAGCTTTGTAGCAATTCCTACAGCAACAACAAAAAACAAATAAATTGTAGGAATAATTGTACAAGCTGAAGGATCAATATCAATTCAAGGAGGAGTTCATAATGACCTTATGTGTGACAGAAATGGAAATGCTCTGTACTTCTGGCATGTTTCTCTCCAAAATACTTAGAACATTAGTGACAATATAGAAAAGTTTGCTGACTGAGCTGATCAATGGAATGTGAAAGCAGTTTACTTTAAGGCTATTTACTTTCACGCAGCATATTTATCTATTAGTCAGTTTGTATTCCACTCAAATGCAGATAGATGGGCAAAATGTTTTCTTGAGCATTACAAACCTACTGAGGGGAAAATAAACCATCTGACTAAAATACATAGACCAAACACCATCTGGGTGTCTATACTGGCTCTTTGGAGGCTGTGCTCTGTAAAAATGGTGCAAGGTCGTATTTGGATGGGTTTTCATGGGGTTTTTCATAGGATATAATATAGTCAAGAAGACGCAAATTAATTTCTCCTTCAGGATCTTAATAAGATGAATGCAAATTTGGGGATCCAACCAGCGTTTCATTATCTGCAGATCTGTACGCCTCTAGGTAAGCAGTTGTTCTTATAGTCGCCCTGCATTTTTCTCTAAGCGCTCTGTCATGAGTGAGAGCACGTTACTCAGATCTGAAGGATACACTTTGTCACTAAGCAAGGCCACCAAAAGTTCTGGGGCCTCACATCCTTCCACTTACACCAATCTCAAGGTGGTATAACCCCATTGACTTAAAGGAATTATTCCTGATTTTTGCCCTTGTTAGAAAAGTCATCCCCGCAATGTATAATAATCTCTGTCTGTTGGTTTTCATCATTGGCTCTGAAAGCTAACCTTGTCCTCGCAGCAGTAACTCCTTTCCATCTTGTATGTGTGCATGTGTGTATATAATATTTATATGTGCATACACACCATGTCCAAACAATGGCTTTGTCTCTTTACTTAAAAAATAATTCAATTAACCGTCTGCAGATTTATATGAAGCACATTAGTAAACAAGGAGATATTAGTATTTCAAAATTCAAAAAAAAGAAAAAAGAAAAAAGAAAGAAAAGAAAAGCCAGCTGTGCTGGTGACTAACCAATACATGAACTGAAGCTCACACTCTGCAAGGACCTTTGGTTGACATTCGATTTTGAACCTGCCAGATGCATTTTTGTGAACCAGGGATACTGCATCTTTAATGAACAAGTCTCTACTCTTTCCCCTGTTTTTAAATACAACACAAGCAGTGTAGCACTAGGCACTGCAATTGTCAAAGACAATTAGACTGAAAGCAGGAAAATTTCACCTCCCTGTCTCAGTGATATGTAGAATGTCGGCAGTATGGGTCAGCCTTGCCACAGAGTTGTGTGAGAATATATGAATCAGTCCTATAGAATGTTAAATATTTATAAAATGGTTCTGTACTACACCAAGGTTGGGAGCACATTCATTCCTTCTTGTTGTTTTATAATAGAAAAAGGAGCAAAAGTTTATTTCCAAACCTAAACTTTGTGTTGTTCTTTTTTCCTTTTTTCGTTTTTTTTAGTTTTTTTTTTTTTTTGTGGTTTATATGCAGTTGCTTGAGGCTTTTCATTTCCTTTTTTAAAATATTTTTCATCAGATGTGTGTTGAGACATTTGTTCTTTAAAACCATTTCTACCTCATTGCTACATATTGTACATGTAGTATTTATTTGTTGTCTTTTTTTGAATGTCATGCATTTCGTAAGAAAAAGACTTGTCCTTGAACTTGAACAGTCTACCTCAGAAAGACTGTCTTTACACTGAACAGTATTAACAACCTAAACGATAAGACGCATTAGCGAAGTGTGGCAGGGTAGATAATGCACGAGTACTTGGGATACTGATGGACTTTTAATTGTACTCATAACACAAGACTGCTTAAAGGAACTTAAAGGAAATTATGCACTGTGTAGGTCTTCATCAAGGTCCCATTTTGGCATGCTATATAAAAAAAAAAATAAAAAAATGCAGCTTTATTCTGATGTACCCTTCCTGAGAAAATTGTTAGTAGTTTTCAATCATTCTTTTGCCTTGGCAATCTGGCTACATTAAAGGAAAGAAAAAAAAAAAAAAAAAAAAACCTCTTTTCTATTGACTGGCATACAGTATTCAGCTCTTAAAACAAATTATAGTACTTAGAATTATTTTTATCTGCAGTCTTCAATGATGTTAAATGTGTCTCACAGTGTAATTCTATGACTCCGTGTATGATTAATGAAAACAAACTGCAGTTGTAAGAGTCTGTGCAAGGTTTAACAAACCAAAAAAACAAAGAGGCACTTCCCAAAGGATTTAACACGTATGGAGTCATGGTGCTCACAAGTTCTGTAATCATACGTATTTTTATTGCTGATTCTGCTTTATAAACATGTATTTGCTTTTGAAATATTGTACAACTAATGGCACATTGAATTACTTTGTATTTTATATTTTAATATTTATTTTA
>VZSV01000018.1:1824428-1850024 GCA_013398735.1 Nothocercus julius
AAAACATAATTGATGTAAATAGAGCTGAAGGAACCTGAGTGAGAGAAAACTGCTTCTTACAGTCCGTGGTGTCTGGGAGCTAGGGAGCTTGTATAGCACTTTATTTTTCCTTATGGGGCTGGTTGAAAACATATATATACATATTTTTTTTCTCCCTGTCTGAATCTATCCAGTAACTGGTTTAGAGCTTCTTCAGCTTGTAAGAAGCAAAGCTTACACCATTTAACCTCTTTACTTCTTTTTACACAATGTGTTTTTTCCTATAATCAAATGAAAATGTCCTTTGGTGTTTGCTGTAAAGATTATAATACAAAGACAATGAGCCTTCACACCAGAAGATTAACGTCACCATTTTTCCCCAAATTGGCAAATTTAAGCTCAATAAAATCTTTCAATATTCAGCTGAACAAAGTAGCACAGTGTTGTCTAGTGCAGTAAGAAACCAATGGGGGAAATATCTGTCCAACTTCTGGCATTTGAATAGAGAAATACAATGACAAGAACTGAGTTTCAAATATTCTCAGCTTAAGAAAAGGAATAAAAAATCTAGGCTGAGAAATCTTCTGACTTTCAAATGTAGGTGCATAGGGGAAAAATATCTGCTTGACCAATGACCTTCTCTTTCTCTATCTACCAAAAATTGATCCGGAGAAACCAACACACGTTCCCTGTTTTGTCGGCTACAATTTTTGGAGCCTACATTTTACTCTTAAGGAGACATTAAAAATGTATGTGTCTAACACTTTTGTAGCACTCAGTCTGGATGTTGTCAATGCCATCATTCCATGGTTTAGGCTAGTCCTGTATGAGTTGTCAATATTTCTGTTTCAAAATCTCCCTCATTAAAAGTGGTGCAACTATGGCAGGAGTTAGTAAGACTGGATACTAATACAGTAATGTTAGGTGACAGGTAGCCAAGTGTCAAGATAGTCCATAGACACTATTGGCTTCCATCAAAAGATGATTGATATAGGGTTGTAGATGTATTTTCCAGCTACCAGAAACTACTACTCCCCAATTAATAAACAGGTTGCTAGCTAATACAAAAGACAACATAGAGCTAATGTATTTTTTTGTTAAATTATTGTCATGTCCCTCTTCTTGTGCTTCTTGTTGAAATGTTTTTTAAAGCATACAAGTTAACCAACTTAAAAGTTGAGTGCATTTTGTGCTGTCAACACACAGAGATCAACAGGAAAATAGAAAGAAAAATTCCACTTCTTGCCCTACTACCCCCAAACAGACAGGCTTCTCTTCACTCTTCAGCAACCTATATCGACACTTGGGGAGAAAACAGTGTTTGTACAAGATCACTCCTAGGTTGCAAGAATACAAATAGCCAACCTAAAAACAAAATCTAGGATAACCCAACTCAGGTACCAGCTGAGCACTCCTTGCCTTTCCAAATGAAATAGCTAAATAAGATATTAGTGAAAGGGCTTATGGGACATGCAATCACACTGGGGATAAAGAAGTGTTTGAGAGAATAGGAGGTCAATATATAACTTGGAGGGTGGAAATGAAAGATGATTATAAAATGTCTAGGCTATCGTCATCTTTCTTGAAATATTTATTTAAGAGAATTCTAGAACAGGTGTCTAGCTGAAATATAAACAGCTTTGCTTTCCACTCTTTGACAGGAAGTGAGCAGAAACAGCTTCTGGAGCTTTTCCAAAGCCTGCAAGCTGTCCTTTGCTGTACCTTCTCTAGCTGTTTCAGGGGGATGTTTTTGCCCAGAGAAGTCAGATGAAACGGTAGTGCATCCACTTTCGGTCTCCTCAAACTCTGTAGTTCAACAGGCAAAGCATCTCCACTCTAAAACTCCACTCTGTCCAGCATCTAGATGCGTAGAAATGAACTGTATGAAGAAGTCAACAGATTAGTGAACATGACGGGTTCGTGCAAAGCACTTGTTAAAGTACCAGCCTCTTTTCCTCAGTCATAGAGAACCAGAAGACAACAGAGCTTCTGTTTCCTGTAGCTGCAACCTAAACACTTGTGCCTGCTTCCTGTCTGCGTTTACCCAGGATGTTCAGGCTCTGGGCTCCTGTTTGTGTTGCAGCTTGTAGGCAGCTTGAGTACGAATGGCAACTGCAGTCACAGCAGGCATGGACAGGGCTCTTCTAGGAAGGATGCCCAAGAGCCTGGAATACGTGAAAGGAGAGAGGGTGGATGGAGACGCCTGGGTCAGGAATGGCATCAGAATCCAGCCGTACAGTGTATGCAAGTGGAGGTGCATGTGGGGCACGCGCAGAGGTTTTCCTTTGAAAATCCCTGTTGGGTTGCCTCAGGAGAGAAGACACTTCAGAAAATGAAAAAATTGCAAAACTGACCTCAGGGTTAGTTTGCTGAGGCCATTCAGCTGCTTCACTTCATGCAATTTTCCCCACAGCTGGGGCAGGTTGAGTCTTAATCTGAGATCCTTTAAAAGGGAGACTCTGGTTGCTGAAGCCCTTCAGTGATCTGAAGGGCTGGAATGGGCTAACAGATCAGTGAGCGAATTTCAGGCAAGTTGTCATTATGTACAATAAGTGATATTTCCTGTACATTGAATTTTTCCAAGATCTTGAACATGGGGGGTATATTCACATGTCCATCTGTAGGAAAGTATTGGTACTTTTTATTGTATCTGGAAAGCATTAACAGATATTGCTTCTCCCAAGGAGTTTATTTAGAACCTGACATTCGTTTTGCTGCAGAGCAAGGGAGCAGGTCAGTTATTAAATATAGTTTCCATGAGTTTAGTCTTATGATTATTAAATATAGTCTCTAAACTGATTTTAGTACATGTTTGGGTCCTAATATTAAAACCAAAGTAGTGGGCATGTGTGTCCTTGCTCCTGTGAAGACAAGGGTACTTTATACACATGTCTGACTGGATCCATATTCAAAATTTAACAGTATATCATCTCTCTTTTCTAAAAGCTAATGGATGCACCTTGATTTCACCTTCTCTTATTCTTGGAGCAATATTACCATTTTCTGAAAAGCTCAGTGTTGGACATACAAATTGCTGAGATGTAATATGTGTTAAAGATATTTTAAATAGCATTTGAATAAAAAAAGCAGTGACTTGCTAACCATTTTAAATCTCCTCCTAGCATATATTCTCTGCTCATGACCATAGCGTCTAAGTCTTTATTAAGACTGCAATTTAGGAATATGGTATATCTTTTCACTAGATTTTTCTAATGATGAGGCAAAGTGAACATTATTGCACATCTGGGAAATATAGGTGACTCTCTTCAATAAACAGTAGCTACCTTTTTGTAAATGCAGATAACTTCATGAGTAAATACTTAAAATTTACCATTGAATTAAAACAAAGTTACATGGCAGCACGTGTTTTAAAAAAGCATCTTTTAAAACAGAAAAATGTAAACATAAAGAACCTACGCAGATATTTCAGATGACCTCTGTAGGAGTCTGGCATTCTGTAAAAATCTCTAGCCTTGCTGTTTTTAGGAGAAGGCTTTTGTTGGGAGGTGCCACAAAAGCATTTTTCCGAAGCAGTGACTTGCTATCGGTCACTCAACCCTTGTGTGCGACTGAGCTGTCGGCGACTGACTGGAAAATAGGAGAGGGGAGATGCATGTTGCTGGTGTTACAAATGAAGAATGAAATTGGATGTATTTTGCCCACTTTGCAATCAGCCATTATGTATATGTTTAGACTGCGAGACTAATCTGGTAGTTTTCAGTTCCAATCATATTAATGAAGTAGCAGAACTACTTGTGTGCTTCTGTATTACAGTCAATTTAGTAAATAGAAGGAGAATAAAATACGTAATTTTTTTTATAATACTTCTTTAATTCTGCAGGAATTAAACCAGTAAAAAATGTAGATTGAACTTTGTTTTAATTGGTTTATGTTTAAAGATTCTTTGATCAGCGATAACAGTAATATATATTAACATGTTGCATTTTAAAGTGACGCTGCCTTTCATTAATCAAGTGTCTGTATGGTTGATTAATTTGAACAAGGTTTAAATTGCTATGAAAATTTATCATTCATAGCCATGATCTCCATTTACATATATGTTAATTATTGTAAATGTAATCTTTTTCTGAATCCTCTGGGCTGCATACTAAAAAGACACAGTGATCACAGTGAGTGACTACTTTTCTATTACAAAGTGAACTCTTACAAGTATTCAGTAAAGTCTGTTTCAGTTGTTAAAGACAGAGTAAAAACATTAAAACATTTTATGCTAAAGGCAAGTTCAAATACTGTAGATGCCATTTCCTTTTCAAATTATTTCTTTATTCAGTGTCTAGAACATTTAAGAAAATGAAACTAAGTACAACTAACCACTATAAAATTAAGTTCTGTCTCTATGGGGTAAAAGAGAATCTTCCTTCTTACTCTGTAACTTTCTCCATATTAGCTACATTATTAATAATCATGAGAGAAGTTTTTCTATATGTCTTTTGAAAAAGAGTGACTTGAAGAAGTTACTAAGTCTTAAAAACTTTGTAATACAATTATAACTAGTTAAATTGTAGAAGACAGACATCTCCAAGGTTTATAGACTTTAATGAGACCCAAAATGTCTCTGTACAGTGGCTGTAAAATAGCCATATTTGTGTTCCTTTGGCTCACAGAGACTGTACTGATGCCTATGTTTAATGTAAATAAACATACTTGCCCTGCTGCTGTTTTTTAAAATGCTCCAGCTCAAGAAGATGATAGTCATTTGTCTAAAACTTATTGCATTTGTCATAGTTAAGAATTTTATCAAAGTTTAAAGAGAAAGAATGTTTCAGAAAACATTTCCCACAATGTTATAAAAAGAAAATGCATTGTCAGGAAATGCTTTTCAGATATGAAGCACAAAATATCTCTCTTTCAACAAAGCAGTATTATGATTTTTATTAAAAAAATGCATATCAATAGAAACTGATTACTCCCTATTAAATTGAACTTTGGTCTTGATATTGCTATGAATTCCTTTTTTTTTTTTTTTTAATTCCCAGGAATTGACTTTTGTTGTTGTTGTTGTTGCTTTGTTTTGTTTATTTGCTTGAAAAGGGTTAGGGCCTCCACACCCTGTTCCAGGAAATATTTCAGCATATGCTTATACTCATCTTTGTTACAGCAGGATCTCTCCACTTACTTGTCTTTAGTGTATGGCCTGGTTTCATCTTCTAGAGGGTGTTAAATTGTTCCTTACACTTTTTTTTTTTTTCCCTTTTAACTGGTTTCCCATGCGTTTTTGTTATTTTTACATTTTTAAATTAATCTTTTAATTACGTAGTTGAGAAAAAGGGACTGTTCTTAGGTGCATATTAAAAGATTCCTTTATTCCCACTAACTTTCTATAATTTTCTGTTTAAATGCTTAGTATTTACATAATATATTCACCACAGGACCAGCCTCATTTCTTAGTCGCAACTTAATGCAATTAAAATGTCTATCTGGAAACCTTTGCAAGCATAGCACCTTTCCTCTACCTGACTGAGCAGTTTTAAAGGCACTTATTTTGCAGTTTTCTTTTGGACAGTCTGATAATGAAATAGAGAGTTTGGAGTTCCAATCTGTAAATGGACAAAGTGAAGCTCATTTGTAAAAAGCAAATTAACCACTTTGCCCATGTACTTCTGGTCAACATCTAGAAGAAAACCCATATGTATATTTATATGCAATGTTTTTCATATAATGTCTTTGCAAAATCTGAATAGTTTGGGTGAATGCTGAGCAGACAGAAGTCACTCCCCCCCACACACCCCCCACTGTCATGATGACTGTGATGCCAGCAGCTCTTGTGGCACAGGTTGTTTAAAATTTGAGATATCTAAATCACTTTTGTCTCCCATAATTCAGAAATATGCGTTCACGTTGACCGAATGATTTTGACAGAATTCACTGCAGCAGGATAGGTGCAATGGTATTCTGGATGTAGATTTAGTAATATGAGAGACACAGTTTGTTGCATTTGCTTTTTAGAGATAAAGTGGTGATAAAAGACTTCTGTAGATTATTATCAGCCTAAGTTACTGTGTAGCAGCAGTTCTGTCTGCAATATTGGCCTTTTTTTTTTTTTTTTACCCCCTCATTTTTCCCCTGAAAACACCAAACACCAGGAAATTAAGATGTAGACAAAACATTAAAAAAAAAAAAAAAAAAAAAGGCGCTTAGTGTGCTAGGTTGCAATTGTAATTCTGGTGGTTTGAAGATGATGCTGAAAAATCAAGAGTTCTGAAAAAATGTTCAGAATTCATTTGAAATCTGCTAAAACATGCCTCATCAGGAGAAATGTAGGAAATGGCTCCAGCAGAGGCATGAACTGTGGTTTGCTCACAATAAAAGAATCAGGGTTCACCCAAGGAAATTGTCAGGGCATAGTTTTAAAAGAAGGAAAAAGAGAATTGTGCTTTTTTATTATTTTTTTAATTAAATGATGCAATATTACATGTGATGTTATTGAGGCCACAAATACAAAGGTGATCGGCAAAATCACAAAAGGAAAAAAATCCTCAAAAGTTACTAGAAATCTCTGGGAAGTTTTAGCCTGGGAAGCCTCGGGGTGGGTTGCTGGAGGCAAGGGAGATGCACTGAGTTAACCCACCGCTGGATCCCAACTGTGATGCTTATTCATACCTGCTATGTAAAGAATTGGTGCAATATTTATTTACTTTACTTCAGCTAGTAACTCCTAGCTAGACGCTTCTTGCTGTCCTTTCTTCAGTCCCTGAGATCAAGCGACCAAGTGGCATGAGACTCCCTTTCTGGGAATGGAGGAGACGGTGCCTCAGTGGGAGCTGTGGCCTCCAACGTGCTCTCTTCCCCTTCTGCTCTGTGCAGGAGACAGGGAATTGAATTCACATGTGGGTGGACCTGGACCTGAGTAGAGCCAGATTCTGCCTCATGATGAGATGAGTTGGTGCAGATGGACATATTCCCCATGTAAGTAAATGGTAGCAACTGATTTCTGAAAAAACCCTTTCAAATGTTGCAAAGGAAAACTCTCCATTTTGGTTTGACTGGTCTCCTTCTGGAGCCGTGCCAGGAAGTTCCTTCTCTCCCCCTGCTTTGTGAGAAGGCTCACAAAGTACTCACTTGCGCACAAGTTTGTGAGTGATCTAAAGGACAGAAAACCTTGTTTAGTTTGAAACCTGACTTTTGGAGAATTCAGCTTAAGCAAAGACATGGATTTTCAGGAGGTGAATTATTTTAGCTGGAACTTTCTAAAATATGGAACTAAAATGTCATCAGACTTGAGAAACTTCAGGTTGTTTGTTTGAAGTTCAGTGAATTTAGAAACTGAAATAGGGGCTTACAAGGAAACATCAGTGCTACTGGCAGTAAAGGCTGACTAAATTTTGCTGACATTTGTGTGTAGACATGTGTTTTAGAATATATATATAATATGCCTGCTTCGATAAATTTCTAATTGATCAAAAGGATATAAAATAGCACAGTTTAACTAGATGCACTGGAAAACCAAAGTATTGACTTAATTTTTGTTCACCATTCCTTGTTTTGCAGTTTATAGTTACATTGATATTGACTCTTATATGGCTTAACAAATGACTCCATCTTAAAATTTGCATATGATGTTTCTTCTGTGAACAGAAACTATCAGTAATAGCCTGGATAGTAGCAGTGATATTTAAGGTCAATGCATCCCAAACGCTTTTTATACCGTTCTCTGATGGATAGAGTATTTTGTGGACATCTTTTTGGCACCTAATGCATAGCCTTTTAGCTGGAATAGGACTGTGCAAAGGTGGGAGGTGCCTCGGTGCCTGTGGGCTAAGTGGAACTTCCAGTTTTTTCTGCTTTGATAGTCTTTTTTCAGCTAGAATATGGCCATCCAACCAACCTGCACTTTTTGGTATCTACAGCTACGTAGCTTGCACGGTGACAACCCCCACTAGTGTAACCTGCGTTGTTATTCATGCAAACCCAAAACAGCCCTGTCCTGAAGGGCTTGCAGGCCATGGATAATGCAAGCCATGGTAACTGAATGGGTCTGTGGGCATATAAGGATGCAGTGGTGAGCAGGGCAAAAGGCAGCAACCTCAGTCTGGTGACTGGAACCCAGATGTGATGCTGAGCAAAGTTGAAGGTTATGGGAATATTTGTGAACAGGTACAGGGAAGCTGTATGTGCTTGGTCTGCTGGTGCTGAGAAGGAGAATGGCTTGGAAGAAAATAAAAAGAGGCTTTTCTTACAGAAGCTGATATTGAATGGAAGTTGGGTAGAGTAGAGGTGAACTTGAGAGCCTTAGTCTTAACAAAAGTGAAGGCAACACAAGCAAATGGTTCTGATTTTGTGTGACAGAATGAGGTTTTACTAGTGGGAGAAACTGAAATGGTGATGTAAAGTGTTAGGATCTTTGCAACATCCTTCCTAATGAAAAGAAGCAGGAAGGGTCACGTTTGCTTTAGTCACAGAAAGGCAAGGTGCATTGATTAAGATGAACTTTTATATAATTTGCTCTTATATGGGGGTAAAAAGCCATATCTAAGATCCGATATGTAAAATGAATCTGCAAGATTTTGTTGTAGCTTCAATACCAAAGTGTTGGCATGAGGTCCGATGATGCCCTCATTCGTGTGAATGACATTGTCTCACTGTCCTTTACAGCAACTGAGACTATGGGTTGTTTGCTAGAGGAGATTAAAACTTCCTGTGTATTAATGGACTGCACTGCAGTTCCTCATGTATTTTAGTGGTGTTAGTCTCCCCAGCAGGAGCAGTAGTGCTGTGGTACTTGCAAAGAGGCTGGGCCCAAGGTTGTGTTTTGGTAGACTTCTCTGTGCAGAGAAGGTTCTGGAGAGGAGTGAAGGAACGTGCCTAAACCTGGTAGGTGTCAGCCAGGCTGCTGTCAGTAGGAATACATGTGTTGAAGATGCATGAAGGGGTGACTGGAGCTGTGGGAGGAGAAAAAGGATAGGGCAGGGGGGAGGCACCACATGAACAGCTGTAATGTGCTTTACTTGTTGGAGAATAAGCATGGAAGGCAAGGAACTGTATTCACCTTCTGAACCCATTTCTGCTGTTCTCCCGAGGGTTCTGAGCACACTTTGAAAGGACTGACTTGAAAAGTGCTCTAAGGAAACAGTTACTCTGTTAAAAGTGTATTCTTTTCAGTTGTTCTGAATAGAATCTGCTTTAGCTTCTTTAGGAGATTGTGCTTAAATCTAAACACAACAAAGATAAACAAGGTAATCTATATTTCTTCTTATTAAGAACAAGAACAAAAAAAAAATGAAATCCATCATCTGGATTCTAGCTAATCCATGTAACATTTAAAGATGTATTACTTTCAGGACCACTTCTTTCTTTCAATAAGAAAGTCTGTCGCTGTCTGTAACTTAATTCGAATAAATACCTCAATGTTTTCCTCTTTGTTAATGATCATTTAAACATCCTTTTTTATTGATTTGTTTTTACAAGAGGGAGGAAAAAAAAAAAAAGGAAAAGACAGCCAAAGAGCAGCGGAAGGATTAGATATTTCACTTCTCTAAAGCCTACTTTCTTTTCTTGAAGGGTAATAGTCTCCGATTTCTAATACAAACTAAAAATTGGATTGCTGTGGCCTTCTCGCAGCCTCTGACGGAGCTGGCGCGGGGTCCGAGCGCAGCCGCGCGGCCCCTGCCCCAGCGCTGCCTGTGCAACGCGGGCCCCTGCAAAAGGAACGAACCCGGGAGGCAGCCAGGAAGGGCAGACACCGGAGCTGGGTTTCGCCTGCGCTGCAGCCCCGCACTCGCACGCTGCCTGCCCCCAGCTCTGCCGCGCTGGCCCTGTTTGCCGGCGCGCGGAGCAGCGCGAGCGCGTCCTTGCAGCGAGGAGCCGGCGCTCCTCCAGGCTCTGTTCAGATTAGCTGCACCCACCATCAGGAAGGGAGCAGCAGTGTTGTCTTCTGCTGGTATTTCACCTGCATGGCCAAATTTTGCCAGGAATACCTTCCCCCTGCCACCACCAAATAATAAAAATCTCTGTACATTCTCCAACCCTCCTTTACATATTTTTCTCTTCTAGGACGTCTATACTCTGCATACTTTTGCATTCTCCCCTCACCCTTTTCTTCTCAGCTGCTCCATGTTTTTATGTCTCTCAGGAGGGGTTAATTCTTTACAGCTGCGTCCTGCTTGCCAGGAGTCTCACATGTGCAAATTATTAATCTTTTCTATTGCTACAGTAACTCCCAAGGCTTTAAACACCCCCTACCTAAAACTGGCCCATTTCCAAAAAACTTTTTTTCATATTCCCTCTTTAAAAGATAATTTGGTCCCCTGCAGGGTTTGCACTGTTATTTAGCACAACTGCCTAAGTAGAGTTCCTTATTTTCACATAATAATTTACAAATTGGAATTTAATTTAGAAATTTAAACCCCAGAGTACTGTATTTCTCTGCTTGTTGTACAGGTGATATGCTGGTGTGTTTTTTTTATAAAGAAAATGGTATTGTTTTCTTCTGTTTTGCTTTTAAAATTCAGTCTTGAATAATGTGTGCAGTTTAGTGATTGCAATGATAATGATGTGAAATGCAATCTGTAATGTCAGCCAATGTAGCTAGTCTTTCTTTCCATGAGATACAGAAGCTGATTCCTAAATATGGAATGACTTGAGTGAGTACAGACTCAGGACATGAGGATGTGTAGCATCCTACGTTTCTGCTTAATAGGAGGTTGAAGATACTACGTTTATTTATCCTACTTACTATTTTTTTTTAATTTAGAATTTTACCTCAATACAGACTGTCCACGGTCTATATGAAGACAGGTATGGACATACAAATGCATATATTGTGTAGTTCTGTTTGTACAAATCTGCACAAGTGCAAATGCATCTACCCACACACGTGTGCACACGCATGTCCACACACACCCCTTGGTCTGGCCTGGGATGACTGATGAGCTGGCATTTTTCACTATCCTCTGTATTTTTGTTCCAATGTGTTGTCCTGACTTCATATATATTTCTCAGCTACTGATTGGATATTATTATGACACTTCCAAGCTTCCCAATAAATAATTTATTTTGCAAGTTAGATATGTCATAATAAAGCATTAAGACACTCCAGGCAGTGCATTTCTGGGTGATTATATGCCGCCAGTGGTATTATAAAGCACAGGCAGAGGACTGAGTGATTTTAAACACCTGACAAGTGCAATAATCCCCAAGAACTGCATGGCCTGGAGCATCTTACTGCTGTTATGAAACAGAATTTATAAATAAAAATCGGAAGAACAGCCAAGGCTATTTATTTATTGGGCATTATAGCACTGGCATGACATCACTGAGGACCAATCAGTAACCTCTAGTTAGGTTGACTGTTTAACAGTCATTTTCCTAATGTGAACAATAAAACTAATACTTCTAAGAAACATTAAACATTTTGAGTTTAATGTGCGCAAAGGAAATTTAAAGGTGGGTTAGCTGCAATTCAGATACAGGATCTGTTTAATATATACAGAAAGCCTCCCTGTAGGCCAATTAAAAAACCTTCCAAACAATGTTGACTATTAATTCACATAGTATTTGTAACTCAAGTGAGTTAAATTTTAACATCTCAGATAAGAGGAGGAGAAAGAGATTTCATTAGGACAATAGCCAGATATGAATTGCATTTTGTCCTCTAAAGGAAATTTTAAATAAACCTTTTAGCAGCAAAGAGGTTGTGGGAGATGTAAGAATGCTGTTTGTAGATTATTTTCTCATTAGGAGTAAAATTCCTGGATAAAGAAGTGTAGCTCTGAATAATATAATATGTATAGGTTGTAACTGTGGTGCTGTAGGAATGTGCTACAGCATAAAGTGGTAGCATCAAAGCTGAAGTTAAATATTGTGCTAAAAGACAGACATAAGTGTGTTTTTTTTTTTTTTTTTTTTTTCCTGGTGTATACATAAAAATAGAACTTCACAAATGTCATAGCTAATGCATTTAGCTGCTGGATATTAAAAAAACCTTCCTGTGATTCCCAACCTGAGACTGGGAATCTGTCAGATTAATCAAGAGCTGCTCTGTTCTTGTGCACAAGCACAGCTAGTGATGGCTTTCCTCTTTGCCTCTATGGAAGTGAAATCGGGTTTTGAATTCATACCACGCTAAAAGATGTGGCAGAGACAGGAGTGAAGGTATAGCAGAGGTTTGGTGCTGCTGTGCTGCCAATAGCATATATGCTATCAGATTGTTGTTTGGCCTGTTTCTTTACCCTACTGAGGTTCTTCCGAATAGCAGCACAGCCATCTGGAGTAACAACCCTTCCTCTCAATTCTGTATCTTCTGCGAACTCTCAGAGTGTCCTCTGTCCCATCATCCATGGCGCTAATGAGGAGGTTAAACGGTATTGCTTAACCCTGGGTACAACGCTTTCGGACCTCTGTTGTCCATGTTGCGCTACTCCCTTTGCTTGGTAGCTCAGTTTACCAATTCATCCCTTGCCTGGGGGTCATCCCCTCCCTCCCCTGTCACTCCCGGCTTAAAGCTCTCCTGGCCAGCTTGGGCAGGCTTTGGCAAAGGTGCTTTACTCTGTTTGGTCAGGTGCGTTCCTTCTCCTCTTAGCAGTCCTCGATCCTCAGAGAGGGTCCCATGGTTGTAAAAGCCACATGGCTGTTGCGACCCCAGGTGTGCAACAGCTGTTGGATCCAGAGGATCTATTCACTTCTCAAGCCCTCCCCCTCACTGGCAGCATTGAGAAGAAAACTGTCTGGGCTCCCATGCCCTTAACCCTCACTTCCAGAGCCATGCAGATACTCAAGATTGTAGCAGCAAGAAACCTAAGATGCATATTAAGAAAAAATGTGACTCAAGTGCCATATGCTAGTTATGCTCTTCCCCACTCCATGTGTGGATTCCTATTTCTCTTAAGTCAGATTCAGTAAACGTAATGGGAAGGCAGTATAACGCAGCCTGTGTATGTGATACAGCCACCTTGTCCCGGAGAACTTCGAACAAGAGCTGACCCACTGCAATACCAGAATTGCTTTATAGCAATAATCTGTGTTTGTACAGCTAAGAAGTCTCACTTGTGTGTTATATAACACACCAAGGAGATGTGCACATATATGTATATGGGCCTGAATAAGCATGGCTGCAAAACTGTGTCTTTAATACATATTAAAAAATATTCATGATTGTTTCACAGTGTTGACCATAAGATAACGGCTCACCTAATGGCTGCAAGATCAGATACTGCTTTTTCTGAGATTTCTGATTAACCATGAAGAAAATGATATGCCCGTAAATTATTTGTATTGATATGCAACACTGAATTCATTCAAATAACACATTAGGGTAGACTGCAATCTAAGAACACAGACACTGCAATGCCAGAGCAGACCAAAGGTCATGATAGCCTGGTATCCTGTCTCCAAATGCAGCCCGCACCAGATGCTTCAGAGGAAAGTGTAGCACCTCTAGAAGGAATGTAATGGAGCAGTTTTCCCATGAGAAAGGATATCTTCCTAACTCTCATTACCAGTGATTGTTTTGCACTATGAAACATTGAGAGTATTCATTGGTCTGCTTTTTTTTTTTTTTTTTTTTTTTTTTTTGGTAATAGCTACTAATGTGGTTAAAAAGAAGTCCTTTTATTCTTATTGATATACCCAATAATTTCACTTTTTAGCCTGGTAAGCCATTTTTGTCTGAATCAACTGTCTTTACAACAGTGAGTTCTTCAGGTGAATTTTATCTTCTGTTGAAAAAGAAAACTGCTGCTTAAAACTTTATAGTATCTATTATAAGTATCCTTTATCTTTGCTCTATGCGTGTGCCATAACTAAAAGTGAAAATCAACAAAATTCAAAGATTGTAGTGCACATTCCTTTCAGTTTACCTTTTCACAACTGATAGAATAAAAAAAATATATATATTAAAAATACTGCTGTCCTAAAAGCATGGAGGTGTCCAGAGAATCCTGTTCCCATGGAAATCCCACATTCTGCAAAAAGACTTGTAGTGTTTAGAACCTGGTTCATTTGCAGTCCATGGGCAAAGATGAAAGATTTTATGACATTGTTCCGTAATAGTGAATCATCATCTAAATTTAAAATTCAAGTGGGTAGAAGACTGTTTGCATTATTATCCCAGGCACAGTGCTTGACTTTCTATGTATTTTAGGGCAGGAGTTTCTATGTCTTATGAAGATGGACCTAGATCTGATTGTGAAGCACAGTTTTAGTGTGGCTGCCTTGGTCTTGTCCCTTTGTACACACACACACAATTTTCCTAGCTCATTCCAGCCCCTATCATCCAATTAATCACCTCATATGCGATGTTGTTCATAATGAGGGTGGGCAACAGGGAGAGCGTGCCGGCAAGCCTTTCTGCTCTGCAAGGCAAGTCCATCACTCCTGCAGGGCGCCAGCTCAGTGCTGCGAAATAATCCCTGGCTCTTGTTTTACCCTTCCCCTGGGGTACCTGCTCTACTGAATGACCCCATCGTGCTTGGTGCATTGAGATTTTGAAACTAGCTGCTAACTACTGTGGATGCATTTCCTGACCTTACTGGTGGGAATTGAACCAAAGTCTCTCAAGTGCTGTAGGATCTAATTAATATGCATCTTATTCCAGGAAAGACTCATTACTTTATAGATATTTATATAAGGGGTATGTCTGTCATAATGGTTAATAACTATGAATAAAGTTTCATTTCTGATAGAGGAATAAAGCTTTTGTTTAGATATGGATTTTTAGTTTTATTAAAAAAATTAGAAAGTATGATTATGATAATCAGGTGAGAGTTCCAAATGGTCATACAAAGTTTTTCATTCTTGCCTTGAGTAATAGTTGGAATTGCCTCTCTTTCCCCACCTAAAATTTAAAACAGTAAAAGGAAGAATTGATTCAAAGCAGCAGCAGCAAAAGATCCAGATAAATTCTGTGCTGAATATATAAAACTTAGGGTGTCTGAGTACTTCCGAGCCAGTATCAGCATGGCAAGTAGCAGTTAGCTGTGTCCATAGGAAGCACCATCCCCCTGCACTCATGCAGTGGGGCTCAGGCATCACGCTGTGTGCTGCCTCCGAGCAGAGGTTCTGGGGAGGACAGTACCAGGGTTGACTTTGTGTCTTTGACTCAGATATTGGGCTAACTGACTTTATTTTCTTCATGTTCCCCTCCTGGTTTTGCTTGGCTGTATTTCAGTTTGTGCTGAAACCATTTTCTGCCTCTGTTTGCACTGCCCATCGAAATAATGGAAATAAATGGAAGTAGATGAGACCGCTTGTGATAGCTGCACAGTGGTGAAGTTGTGCTCTATACTGTTCCTCCATACACACGCATGCCCTCATGTGCTTGTGTTTCCCTGGGACACTCAGTGAGAGTGTCAAAGCTCACTTAAGGAGCTCCGGGGTGAAGGCACAGACAGTGCAGTCAACACCAGCAAAGCTACCTGGTTTATGACTTTGTTACCTGCTCTCTGCCACTGTGAAATTAAGATAATATAAGAACACAGAAATGGTCCTTCTGGGTCAGGTGAGGGCTTGTCAAGTTCAGTGCGCTGAATGCCCAAAGAGGCAAAAGTAGTTTGTTGTTACCCCTTATATTCCTCCAGCCTACAAGAGTTTTTAGGTCAGGGAACTTTCTGAGCTGCACGTGTTTCTTGTCAAAATTCTTGAAATAAATTCTCTTCCACGCACTTGTGCCATCTTCCTTCGTGAGATCTGGGCTTCGTTTGGCATATTTTGCTGGTGAGCTCCACATATTTGCTTACCATTGTCTGAACCTCTTTTTTCTGACTCTTGGGTTTGTCTGTTGCCCCTTATGCTTTTTTATTGGGAGAGGCAATGAACGGCCTATTCCTCGGAATCAATACCCTTTCACTCTTTTACGACTAATTGTGATTTTGCAGACTTTTGTATCCTTTTTTTTTTTTTTTTTTTAATCCAGGTTGAGTTGTCCTAGTGTACTCAGTTGTTCTTTGCGCAGATGCACTTTGTTCTTGTTTTTTTTTTCTGGTTCAGCTCTTTCCTTTTGAAAAAAGACCAGAGCTGAAGAAGTATTCAAAATGTGGATGAATCATAGATTTATTCAAAGGCACAATGTTGCTTCTGTTTTCTTTCTATCCCTTCCTAAAAAATCCTAACATCTTATTTTCTACTTTGACTGATAATGAGCACTGACCTAATTCTTCCTTAGATCTATCATATATTCTCATTGCTGAATTACAGTTGTCAGCTTAGAACTCATTAATTTATATTTGAAGTTATGATTTTTCTTGTGTGCATCAGTTTTTATTTATTTGTAGTGAATTTTATCTACCATTTCTTTTTCCAGCCATTCAGTCTTGTAAGGTCCTTCTGCAATTCTTTGCAGTCAGTCTTTGTCCTCAATGCCCTATATCTTGTAAATGCAGCAGTTTGTTTTTGCCAGGTTGTGGGTAGTATAGAAGGTATTTAGAAATAATAGGTTGTTCTTGAGTATATCCTTTTCTCCATACAGTCAAAACACTTTCAGCTAGGCCAAGTGAAATCCTGCACTTCACAGGTGAGAACCTGGGGAATGGAGCTTGTCACCACGTGAGTGAAGATCTTCCTTTCTATGGATGCCCAGGCAACAGCTCTCCAGTGGCCTGATGTTATGTCTCATTTACACTTCAGGATTACGTGTTCATTTAAGAAGGCATCTTTGGTATTTTTAGTGCGTGAGTAATGTTTCAATGTTTTCTTCAATACTTCTTTCTAATGCTTACAGTCTTTTCACTTTACTGCGGATGACATCACTTATTCAACAGTAACAAATTAGGGCCTACCCTGGGAGTATAATAAATGGAAGTATGTGAGTATAATATGGAAAAGAAGAGGAATTTCAACCTTAGGTGTTCAGATTTGATTAGATCTCATTATAGAGTGCCTTAAGTGAAAATGGTTTGGAGCTCTGTCTTGCTCAGTTTTCCATATCCTGAAATTTTGTGTCACAAAACCCACTAGATTTGTGTAGGGACTAGTACTCCCTCTACAGAGAGTGAAGCCTTAAAGGGACACAATATTTGAATTATCTCCGTATCTCTAGTGCTAGTCAGTCCTGATTATCGGCAGGCTTATGTGTAGCAGCTTGGATTGCTTTCCCCATGTCATGCCTTTTATAAGAATTTATAGAGGACTTCAGTCTTCAGTGTCGTCAGTTTGGCACCTTTTGCTGAGTACTAAATTCACCTTAAAAAAACATGTCTGCACATTAAGGGTTCTATTCATGAATGACTAACACCTCATTTGCACTTGAATTTCATTCAGGTTAAATGGAAACATTGTGCAATGCTGTGGAATTTACACAAATTTGATATCCTTGAATACAGATTGCTGGTAATGAAACTGACACTTTGTTGTGCATAATAAAGATGCCCAGAAGCCAAAAGAGGATGGAGAATAAGGGGAAAAAAAAGGATCAGAGCTAGCCTGAATGAGCAACATACCCTTACTGTGGAGTGGGAAAGGGGAATGAGGAAATTAAAACAATTTTGTCATGTGTAGGTGTTCCCTACAGCTCAGCCCCAGGAGCAAATAAAGCTGAGCTTTTGAAACTTGCTATATCTGGTCAGAGATGCAAGGTTTTCACAACCTTAGCTGTGAAAAGTGAGTGTAGGAATCCATACTGAGCAAAACTGAGTATCCCTCTTCTCATTTGAATTTGTATTGCCATGAATCACACACAATTGCTGAAGGAGTTTTCTCATACTGATCTTTCTAAGGTTTCTTCTTTCATGTATCTTAGGTTTTTTGAGAGTGCAGAGGGAGTAGAATACTCAAGGGTGGAATTTGACTTAAAAACTGACTTCGTGGTTTTTTTTTTTTGTTTTTTTTTTTTGTCATGAAGGCGTTTGGAGCAATCTAGCTCTCCTGATGAAAATGCTGAGCAGAGGGACTCACTACATAAGCTTGTTCTGTCTTTTTCCTTGCCTTGTACAATGCCTGGCATGATCCCTCACTGATCCATCTCACAGTTGTAGGTGTGACAGGAATATGTATAATAATAATTGTACAGTGTTGTTAAAAAGTTTCTGCAGTGTTGGAATCAGATGCATGTGATCTGGAGGAAATTAGGTTAGGAGGTACCATGAAATCACATTATTATGTTCCGACAACTTTATGTGAAATCATTTATGAATAGCCTTCGGGAGAAAGTTTTTTAACTTACAAGAATGGTGGCTCATTATTATTATTTGTAAACTTGGTAGCGATCTTATGCTCAAATTACAAAGCTTTGTCCAGCAGTGTCTGTCTACAGCCAATGTGTACCTTTTGGTGACAGCATACTTCAGACATGCTTGTCCTGTTAGACAGAGAGCCTGCTATAAAGATGTTTCTGATGATGTCAGAGATTGTCTATTAAGTTTTTGTTGAGAATAAGTAGCTTAAATCCATTTTAACCTGCTGGAGCAATCTGTATTCTCTGGATGACTGTCACTCAGATTGCACTTCCTTGCACAATGTAAAAGTTTTAGTACCCCGGAAAAAAATAGTAAAGCAGTCACCTTCACATACGGAAATATAAACTAGCAAAAGAGAAATCAGTGAAAAGGTTAGGAATCTTTTTACTACCTTGTACCTTAATGCTCTCATCTTCCCTCTACACCGGGCCTTTTTTTCTGAGATACATAATACATTCAATTTTCTCTCTTCACTGGCTAGCACATCTGAGAATTATTGTGTGGGGATAAAAAAAGAATCTGTTATTTGAATACCAAGTCACCACAGACAAAGTCTGGGCTATGGCACCTACTCAGGGGTAGCTGCCATAGGGGTTTTCAGTGATCAGCAATCAACAGTGTGAGTTTTAGGTGAACATATGTAAGAAATTCTCCTCTATTCATTATTTTTTGTTTAAATTTCCCTGCAGAAAATTGATCTGGATTCTATTTTAATTTCAGCAGGGCTGCTTGGAAAAGCAAATCTGAAAGAGAGGCTAGGATAAGATGCATATCATTATTGCAGATTCACATAAGCAAGATCTGGCTTTGGAAGTCTGGCTCCTGTGACTGCAAAATTACCAAAATGGGCTGCACTCTGTGGAGGAAACATGTCAGAAATCTAATCCTATTCTTCTTTTCAAGTTTCATTCTTCAGAAATATTAAATAAATAAACTGTAAACTGTTGAAGTTACCATGTGCTATTGAACTGCACCCTATAAGGAAAACGAGCACTGAAGAGGATATACATGGCCCCAGAAATCTCTACAAGTCATTTTCTAAACAACTCTGAAACCTTTGGCTCAGCTGCATTAACAACAGAAAGAGTAGGAAGAATAGCAGGGGAATACGTCAACACAACACAAAGTTTTCTTGTTTTCTTTTCTTTTTCTCATCCCAAGCTGAACTTGTCTGTATTCTGGAAATCCTATCATGGCTACCAGTGTATTAACATATTTAAAATAATAAATCGATAAGCTACTCAGGGCTTGATGATAGTATGCTGGTGAGTTTTAAGGTACAAGGTATCCTCCTCTGCCACGGTAAAGAATAATAATCAGACAAAGCTTAGGTTTTCAGCTTCCTCTGTTACTGCGCTTTTCCTCCATGGTGATGCAACGTTGCAATGATTATATCAAAGCAAGCAAACTTCAAGCTGAAGCTGCAAAAAATATAGGTAAGGTCAGTGATGGGAACTGCTAAAATGTTGCAGTTTCTCTGAAGCTGCAGAGAAGCCCACTCTGAACACTACAAAGCTGAGAACGTTTCCCTAGTCTTTGATTTCTTATTTTTGAAAGGTAGTAATAGAGCCAGCAGGTAACCTAAGACAATCAGGGAACATTTTAGCAGAGATGCTATATATCTGAATTTCTGCTATAATTTTATACTACCTATAAATTCCCTTGCTGCGTGAAAAGACAAAAAGCTGTTGTAAATAAAATTAAGGTCTCTAGAGGAAGGTTGCCTAAGAAAGTGCTTATGATGTGTAGCAATAATTTACCTGTCTCTGGTCATAGGCAGAAATTAATGACAATGGCAAAAGCACTTAATGGTAATATTCAATGAAGAAAGTACAACAACCTTGTCAAAAATGTGTAAAAAAAGCTGATTAGAATTATTCAGGACTTTGTTAATTAGCAGAGGGCTCTACCATAGGTGGAGGAAGAAGACACAATCTTTTCTTCCTCAGTTGGCTATGTCTAAAAGGGGGACAAGCAAAAGTATTATCAAGCCATCTGATCTTCTTAGATGAATCCTGGGCTTGAAAAGTCACACATTTGCACAGAAGGACTAAATTGATGCTTATTGCTGTGGGTTTAAAATGCCCCAGAATCTACTTTGTTATATAAACATTTTCTAAGGGCAGTTTCATGATTTGGGGTCTTTTTCTTCCAGTCTCTTTCAGCCCTTCGACCATTTGACGTGTCCAAATTGTTTGTACCTTGCCTTAGTTTCCTCCTCTTTATGATTTACTGCTGCTTAATCATTCTTTTTGCAGTTTGATTTTCAGCACAGTCTCTCTGAAACATAGCCTGCAAAATAAAATGATTCTATTCCCTGCAACGTGCAGAGGACTGGCCATCATCCATGAATTTTCCTGGGGTTGCACTGGGAAGTCCAGCCCAGCTGCAGTCACTCGGCTGACCCCAGCTGCAGCTCAAGGGAACCCCTGCAGCCCAGTTTTTATTTAGCCCAAGCGCAAAACCGAGGAGGGGGCTGTGTTTTACAGCCCTCCCTTGGCAGGATCTCGTAGGAAGCACCTGACGCTTCATGCAGCACCAGTTTTCTCTCTTGCCTACCTGATCCATTTTGGATGTAGCATCTATAAGATTTTTCTCCTCTGAAATGATTCACTTTTAAACTTCTTTCTCTCTGAACCTACTGTCATATACTCAAGGGCCTAAGAAGTAGCAGTAAGCTGCTTTTTCTTATTCTAATATTCCTATCTGTGTGGTGTAAAAATCAGATAGCAGAGAGGGGATAAGCAGTGGAGGAGACCTTCATATTCACTAGAACTCTTCTTTAATTCTTCTTTTTACTAGAAAATGATGTCAGGCTATAGCATCTATTTGTTAATACACACCTTACACACCTTAGCTGATTTGAATATATGTTTAATAGTTTTTTTTTTTTTTTTTGCATTGTTTTTATTGTGGTAAAGATTTTATACTAGAGTCAGATAACTGAACAGATTTTATGCCAGTAATGAGTATGTGAATTTTAAATCTTGTTTTTCACAAACCACTCTTTTCACAGGTTCTCAGGATGGCTAAGGGGAGCTGAGTTGCCAGATTCACTTTTTTTTTTTTTTTGCATTAAAGTGAGAGAGAATTTTTGAATACTTTAACACAAAACCTCCTTAGAAATGGGTATCCTGATGAAATTAAGGCTGTTGAGGAAAATTTAAATGAAAGTTCCAAGTTATCTAATGATAGACTTCAGTTATAGTTCCATTTTTGTCCCTAAAAATCTGAATATCTGATTTGGCTTATTCTTTTAAATGAAATGCTAAATTCTTAAAGCTGTGTTTTTAAAACCCAAATGAGCATCTTTGGAACCATTTATCCTCTATGGAGTCATTTGCCTTACAGGATTCCTATTAGTGGGACTCCTTTTATCTTCAATACGCACTGTTTTCTACAAAGTTTCAAGCAATTGCTCCTGTCAATATTCTTTCAGGGTTTGTTGGTCTCAGGAAACAGAGGCATCACAGCACGAGTGTTATTGGTATGTCCATTAGGATAAATAAATGTGCTTTACATCTCTATTTAAATAGTGCTGTGCTGAGTGAGCCTCCCAGTACAGTACATCAGAGCACTAACGTCAAAATAGAGACCACAGCAGTATTGCTACCTTGTCCTGTCCTGCAGTGGTGTCTGTGCTAGTGCTGGCAAGGCAGGAGGGTGAGAATTGCTGCAGGTGCTGCTGCGCCGCAGCTCTCCGCAGCAGGGAGCCAGGCGATGATGGAGATGGGAACAGGGGCCTTCGTCTCGCATCCGGCTTGCCTACAGTCATTGCAAAAAAGAGAACTCGCCCTACTCAAAACCTATTAGCCTAAAAGCTGCTGGAGCCAGCCAGAAGTCGCAACTGCGAGGAGACGTGGAAAGCCAGCCAAGCCCAGAGAAGCAGATGAAAGGGTTTGGAGGAACCAGCTACCAGAGGCATGAAAAAGGTACAGTTACCAACTCTCGACACCTCTAATTAGAGGGATTTGGAGCAGGTAACGAGGGGACACTTATAATGTTGTGGAAATATATCGGAATAGGAAGGAAGAGGTGGAGAAATAGCAGTCTTCATGCTATTCCTTGTTCACTTGGTGATGGGTGACCACGTGGCAAAGGGGATGCTGCTGAGCTGGGGCAGGTGGAAGGGACATGACGTCCTTTGCTGGTGAAAAGACAGAAAAGTTGGGGCATTCAGTCCCCCTTTCAAAGCTGCTCTTGGCCTTAGTGAGTTTTCGGTGCATGGACTTGGCACTGTACGGCTGTGCACTGATCCTTCAAGAGGGAAGTTTTGGCTTTTGCCAATACCTGCTTGGTGTGGGCCTCTCATCCCACCTGTGAGAAAAGAAGTGTTTTACAGGGCTAGTGTATGGTGTTAATGGAACCCAAACCTGCAAACTCGTTTTTGAAATGTAGGTGTAAGGCATAATAGCGTATACGGTTTTCCTTTTAATAGCACAGCTAGGAAAGCTGATGCTTTATGGAATACTTCATTAAAATGAAAAGGGCATCAATATTTTTTTCTAAATAAATACGTATTTGAGTTTCATCTAACAACATCCTTGTAAAAATAATTACAAAAACATATATTAGCTGAGCCTGAACCAAACCACTCCTTGTTTACCTGAATTAGAAAAAGGGTGATTAATGGTAATGAACATGTTACATTACTCATTTGTCAAAAAAGATCAATAATGTTAAACACCCCAGGAAAGTCACAAAGCTGCCCCCAAGACCGTGCCAGTTTTGTGGCCAAGCCTGGTAGGAAGCGCTGGTGTAAGGGGCCGCCCGTCCCCGCACGGCGCGATCTGCCTCCCCCGGGGCCCTGCGGAGCTCCGGGCTCTGCAGCTGGGCTGCTTTAACACCCGGGGCTGGGGAGTGACCTGTGTTAATGGGGAGAAAAAAAAAAAAAAAATCTTGAAAATAAGGGTGGTAAAGTTTTTGCATTCTTGGGTTATTTTGCAATTCAGATGACTTCGCGGGAGCGGGTGTAGCGACGCCGAGGCAGATCACTGCGGCACACGGCGCGGCTGCTGTGGACACCCGCACGTGCCCCTAGAGCGGGTTTTCTCCCGAGTGTTTTTGTGTTTGTGTCTGACTCAGTGCAGACTCATGGAGGCAGCAGCCACCGAGGAGCAATTAGCGCTCACCTAGCGAGGGCTCGCGTAGTCGATCGAGTCATCTCCTCTCTGAACGAGCACCGCGGCTGGCTCGTATCGTGAGCGGAGACATCGCTTCTCCATCAAAAGTCTTGAGACGATGGGAAACAGTGAGGCCACGGAGCCCGTGCAGTAGTTTAAAAACAAGTAACACAAAAACAAGTAATTAGTGACATGTGATTTGATGGAAACCCTTTCTGGCACTACATGAACACACTCCGTGGGTTCAGGGATTGCTCTATTCTGGATAGAGGAGTATCTACCTTCACGTATCTTCTTAATTTTGTACTGATCCCCCCTCTGATCCTGACTTTAACCTTCTCCTGGGTATTTTTTCCCACCTGCAAATTGAGTGCATTGCTACCTAAATACCTTGGAGAGAAATTGCAAGTTTTAATTGGTGTTTGTAAAATGTTTTGTGTTATTTGGATCAAAGTGTGAAATATTAGTAATGTTTATGACTGTGAGGTATGTGCCCACGTTTGCATGTTGCGCTGAATGAGCTCATTTGTACTTCATTATCTGTTAGTGTTGTTATCTGTTTACGTTGGGTATTTAGACTTTTTTTTTCCTGTTTCATTTTCAACAAGTTTTATCAAAGGTGTTTTGATGTTTCACAACCTTGGATTTAATGTGAATTGCAGTGCATCCCTATATGGAAAAGATCTAATCATATGGACAGAATGGATGACTGACACTCTGAATTAGAGACCTGCATGGTATTTAGAAGGCTTTTTGGTCCATATGCACAAGAACGCACCCATATCAGACCCCTGCATCAAGGACACGTGCGGAGAAGGGGTCTCAGTTCTTGCTTGTGATCTGAGATGAGTGTGCCTGGAAAATGTCATCAAAAACGGTTCATATTGAGTGAAACCCTAGCCGCCCTGCACATCAGGAAACTGGGAATTGGGGTGCACAGGAGCCCAGTGCTGGGCGGGAAAGGCCAATAAGCACTTTTCATGCAGCCTCATTCAGCTAATCCCTGTGAACAGCACCCGGCAGACTAGAACAGGCCCACAATTGTAGCTACACTCCCAGAGGAAGAATTTACTGGTAGGAGAGTGTCTCCTGGCTGAGCATTCGGAATCTGAAGAGCGGGATATCCCATGGTGGAAAATGTATAGAGCAAACCCTCCTTGAGGTGGCAAAAAGGAGCTGCTAGAAGGAAATCTGAGGGAGGAAACCCCTGGGTTGAGGGAAGCTGTTCAAAGAGAAGGTAAGAGGGAAAGAGGGCCTCCCTCGCACCTTGCTGGAGGTGGTGTCCCCTTCAGCTGTGCTGAGACACCAAACCTGGTGGAAAGAAAAGGAAGAACAGTGTTAAAGTGCAAGGGTGCAAGTGCAACCCTTTTATCTGATGAGGTGGTGATGATAGAGGAACACACAGGAAAGCGCTGGCTGCGGCACGTGGACTTGAATCAGTGCTCTCGGGAAGTGCAGTGCAATAATCTCCAGGGCAATGCATGCCCGTGTACTTAAAATGCACAAGTCTGTAGCAGTATTACTATGGCAAAGTAGAACAGAAAGTAAGTACTTTTGCTGCTAGGAATTAGATCAGCTACACGATTTTGACAGAGCTTGAACTGAATGGTTGACCTGTATTTAAAAAAAAAAAAAAAAAAAAAAAAGTGGTGTTGACCACAAGACATATTTGAACTTAAGCTCAGTTTCTAAAATACTAAGCTCAATGATTATGAGTTTGTTCAAATGTGTGTGTATATATATATATGTAAATATGCAAGATGTACCCATATTTTCCCTGAAATACATTTATAAATCTCTATCTCAGTTTTATAAAACATACAAACCTAAATGATTAACACTGGTTTGAAATAGAACTGACGTTGGTTAATTAGAATAGGAATGCACTATGTTTTAAGACCAGAACTAAATTGTTGTACAAGGAGCTAATTCATTATATGGAAGAAAGAAATAATTGCTGAGGACAGCAGCCAGTACGGCAAGGTCTGTTGTAATCTATTTTCTCTTTCTTTCCCGTCTCCAAGGTTTCCCTTTTCCATGTGACCCTAAAGAGTGGACATGAAAGGCAGGTATTTGCTTGAAAGGTGAGAAATAAAATATATGTCTTGACTTTAAGTGGTTCTACACAACACTGGCTCTTGAGTCAGATTTTGTTGCCTGTCTACATATGGTCCTCTCTCAGTTCCTCTGCTATTGTGTTCAATGTCACTTTAGCTGAAGGGAAGTGGCTGCAATGTCACTTTAACCAAACCAATCTTGAGATTTTGGAGGCAGGACTGAATCTGAAAAGAGATTGATTCTCATGGGAAAATCCTGCTGTTAGACAGGGAGATGTAAATCACAGCTGGCTTCCAAAATTTGTGAGAAAA
>VZSV01000018.1:1850054-1860775 GCA_013398735.1 Nothocercus julius
TTGGTGGACATCTGGGCCAGGTTCTGAAAGAAAAGAGAATACAGCTGTACCAGGGCTTTTGGTTACATGGGTAACCAGAACTGCTCCAGGAGAAAGTCTCCTGCTCATAGCAGTCAGAGGGTAAAGCTGCCATGTGCTTTCTTCACATCAACACCTTTCCAAGGTGTTCTTTATTTCTCTCAGCCTCTGCCAGTATTACACAGCAATTATTATTATCCCTTAGTTTAAGCTTCTAATTAGTTTTTGTTTCCACTGTACAAATTTTCCTGCATGCAGAAAGGGAACCATTAAAAGTCCTATCTCTTAATAGGACTAATGCTGAACTGCAGTCACTGAAGACAACCACCATTCCCACTAGGATTCACAGGCAGAAATGAATCCGCCTCTAATAAGACTGACTGCTTCTTCGTATGCTTTCAGTGAGCTAGAAGCAAGGCTGCTCTCTGGGAAGAGCGCTGCCACTCTGCATTTAGGGAGTGGGTTACAACATCTGTGGGATCTTAGAAGATGGAGATGATTTAGAAAACTAGCACTCAAGAGAAGAGAGATGCAGAAGACTAAACTGTGTTAGGTGGTTGGGGATGTCCACAGATGATGTCGGAGTCTGGATCTATCTGGCCGCTGCCAGGAGCACAGTGACCAGTGCCTGCAGCCTGCCAGCTGAGTGCAGGACACCAGGCTATGTACGAAAATACAGTGTGACCAAAGCTTGTGCCTTCTCTTGGCCTGACCTTCAGTAGATTATAGCTGTTCCACACCTTGCACACTTAAAGCAGTCATTAGTCTTTTTCTTATCTCCAAGCAATACAGATAGTTCTGTATTTTATATGGTAAAGTCAGTACACTCTACTACTATTAATTTCAAAAACTTTTTTGGAACCTTTTAATTTCCAAGACCAGAAATCCTTTTCAGATAGTACAGATAGTAGTTCAGTCTTGTTGAAAGGTCTGCCTGTATAGATGCTGCTCTGATCCAAGGTATCTTGTTCTTGCATCTCTTCCTAGATCTTCCTTCAGAGCTTTTCTTTTTTCTTTTCTTTTTTTTTTTTTTCTCTCTCTCACCTGCAGTCATTTGCTTTAACTGAATGTTTTATTATCACAAAGAATGATTTGAATATTCTCTTTCTTTCAGGTTTTGGAAAGTTTTATTTTTCCTTCAAAAGATGCAGGATAGATTTGCAAATGGACAGCTCTTAAAGAATATGTGAAAGTGTACTAACATCATCTGATACCTGTTGAACCAGCGAGAGAACTTCCCTTTGTCTCATGCTGCGAACACAGGCCTACAGGTGGGTGTCCTCTGCCTTGGTGGGGGTTTCAGTAAGCACGTTTAGAGGAAAGTAGTTTTCTCTCATCTATTCAAGCTTTCTTAATTAATTGAAAATGTTTTCCATTATTTTAGCTCACTGGCAGCAGTTTCTGCTCACCTACCCATAAATACATATACACAAACCCATATATTTATACACATACATGCAGAAAGAAGTAACTGCATTAGAACATTTAATTAAATTAAACAATCAAATGATACTGAGGAAGCAGTCACATGCTACTGTATTCTGACAGTTTCAGCTGTCTAATGAACTTGAGTTATTATGATTGATCACTACCGCTTTAGGCCATATGCTGTATCCAGCATCTGATATTTTGAATTTATAGCTTCCTGTATTGAATACTTACCCTTTAATCTTTTTTTTTTTTTTTTTTTTTTTTTTTTTTCACTAGGAAAATATCTCTAATGTGAAAAGTAGTTACAAGTGTAATGTTTGCGCCTTGTGCCATCCTTGATATCTGTTACTTTTCTTTAAAATGGATGAACGAAACTGGTCCCATTTTGCATATATGTAGAAATTGGAGCCAAGAGGGTGCATCACCTTAGGTCGACTGCTTGCAGTAGTTGCCTTGGGAGAACTGCAGCTCTAGTCATTAAGGCGATCTCAGCCAAGTCGGGAGATATTTGCCTAAAGTCACCGAGTGTTGTTGCTGCTGGTGACGTGAGTGCTGGAGCAGGTAGTCTGGCCGCAAGGTCTCCCTAGGACGTTCCTGCCCTCCCTTGGTGGTTTCTTCTCATCCCTTCTAGGAGGTTTGTCACCCGCTGGTTTCCGCTGGTGGAACAATCTGTGGGGCTGCTCTTGAACTGGCCGCTGAAATGGGCCAGGCAGAAGATCAGTGGTTTTACCTGGGCCATTTCCATGCTCTGATTTCCTGCATGGCTCCATGGGCAACTGATGCAAGAGGGCAGCAAGCTGCGTTTCAGGGCATGAATGAGCCACTGTGGATAGCCCTGGCCACCAGGGAAAATGGCTCTGCTATTGCAGGAAACATATTATTAGACAAAGGCTGAATAAAAATAAAATATGGAGGTCAGGATCTTTGCTATTATTAAATAATCATGATAATTGCTTTGTCTGTGCCTTGCTGTCTAAGCCTGGGCCTAACTTTCCTGGGGATCTCAGTAGTCACCGTTTTGCTCACTCCTCTGGTTATAATACTTGTATATACAGTAGTAGTTACTCAGATGATTTAGTTTCCTTGTCCTTCCCGTTGGAGGAGTGACAGTAGGAGAGGAGGAGGTAATAGTGGATTTGATCTTTAAATTGAACTCTGCAGTATAGGAGATGTTGCAATGCTTGGTTGATAGCAGAGCCTGAAGTGCAGGACAACAACTCACTCTTTGCCCCTGAAATGTTATTAGCCTTCTTTACTCCTCCTTCCAAAATAAAACACAAAATAAATAAAGCTTCCAGCATCAGTAAACTTCCTGCTGTTTGAACTGGCAGGAAGCCAACTCATTTGGACTGTTCTCCCACAAGTATAAAACACCCAAGCAAGCAGCAGAAAAAAAAGGAGAGGAGGCCCCTACATGTAAAAGAGAACCTCGCCAAGTCTCCGATTTGAGCAATATAACAGGAAATCTGGAAATGATTGTTTAAAAACAAGCTCTCTTTCTGTCTTTTATAACCCTTTTCTTTTTTTGAGCATTTAGCACTGCTCCTTCAGAATGTGTAAAGAAACAAAATCCCATGAATAGCCCATTCCTCAAATTAAATTTTAGTTGGGGTTAGAAAAATAGAGAGAAAAAAATGTGTACATCAATACAATATTTTTCTAGTGTTTTAGTGGCTTTCGTAGAGGATAGTAACATATGTATTTTTGTTCTCCTTAACTGTTTGATTCCATGGCTGAATTAACAAATTGCATGTGCGGGAATATGACACGTGTTTGCAGAATGCTTTCTGCTTATTCATTTACAAGTATTTATGGTTTGGTTATAGAAACATAACCACACTGCCCATATTTTCTAGGGATTCAAAAAGAGTCCTGAAGAAGGATTGTATTTTTGTTTTGTTTTGTTTTTCATAGGGTATTTTCTGAATACTCATTTTTATGTGGGGATTGTTGATAACCTTAACAATTAAAATCATTTGATGCGAGTGGTGAAAACATGTACCGAGGAGGTTTGCCCAGTGTCAGCTATCCTGAGACTTGAACCCAGGTTGCTGTCTGTACATTTCAGTCTGTGTTTCTGGATTTACACAGGTGAAATGTTGACCTAGAAGAATATGGAACAAACCACTACAGCTTTAAGCTGTGGAGGTTTAGCAAAAAAAAAAAAAAAAAAAAAAAAAAAAAAAAAAAAAAAAAAGGCAGAAACAAAGGCAAGCAGATGGCTAAAGATGAAGGTCACATCAGATTGAGAAGTTTGTCAAAATGTGATGACATAGGTAATCTGTAAACTGTTATTGCACCTAGCTGGAGGTGCTGAAAAACATTTTGAAATTACAAAAAACACTGGAGTCACCAGCACACAGGCAGGAATGATAGCCTGGAGTGGTTCTGCTCTATGGATGAATGCCAGATGTGGAAAGCGACATATCTGGAATTAATGATATTAAACATGCTTTTCTTTTATGCTCAATAATAACTCTATTATGATTGATACAAACCGCAGACACTTTATCTAGTACAAATGGAATCGTCTGTCATTGACTATATTAAATCATCAATTTCTGCATGATGAGGATCGTTTAGGGTAACTAATCATCTGTCTCGTTCTGAAGTCTTTAAGGCTGATCAGATAACGTTTTGAATACTGCCTGAGCAACCATGACAATCTAACCCTTCCATGTAAGGATTGAGAGGGGCCCATTATGCCGTCAAAGCCTGTGGAAATATCACAGCTCTTTCTCTACATAATACCCTGCTGTAAATAAATCACTCTCCACCGCAAACTTTATTGATCACAAGCACTTCCATGCTTGTGTCTAGTGAAGTCTCTACAGAATAAAATGCTGCTTTATATTTTGTCTTGTCAAAATATTAAACGGCTCTGTCAAGCGGAGTCAGGCTAGCAGTGATGGTGTAATTCTGCTGTAGCCCTTCTCATTCCCGCTTTCTATCTCAGCTGCCAAGCTTACAGAGCAGGATTTTTTTTTATAAACTTTCCAATTATAGTCTCGTAAGATTATGAAGCCTTAAGATAAAGTGTCCTAATTTAGAGTGGTAGAGTACTGAACCACTAGACAAGAGCCTGCTAGATAAAAACATTTCTCACAAGGAAAAGATAACCTGGCTTATTTATATACACAACATTAATGGGCAATAGGAGATAGCCTAGAATATCTCTATTATTTTACCATGCAAGATAGGGGGAAAATATTAGAATTAATTCAGGCTCAAAATTGTTTATTATTCACAGACAAAAACTATCCCTTAATTATGAGACAAATGTACCAAAGGAGGAAACTGAGAAACTCTGGGTTAGCACAATGCATTTTCATACCATATCATTAGTTTGTAATTCTGCAAATATGGTAATGTGTTTGTGGTGATACACAAGCCCCATCTCTGCTTCAGAGCATAGCGTGTTTGCCATCGGTTCTTCTCGCTGTGACAGTCCTTAGCCACACCGAGCCAAACGCTGCCTGTTTTTAACACCCTGGCACTCTACTGAGAGCAAACCTGGGCTCTTGCAGAGCTTTGCCGGGTGCAGGACAGGCTGTAAGGAGGTCTCAGGCCATCCTTAGGTGGAAGCTGGAGCGCTTTCAGGGCTGCTCTAATTTGTGATGGTATTCGCCATCTCGGGGCTGCGGCAGCTTCAGCTCTGTCACGCATTCCCATGTGCTTCTTACTCCAGGAAAGGCAGAATAAGAGCCAAGAGTGGTGGTGTGAAGCTCTAACCTGTGCTCAAAATAAGGCTGAAACACAGAAACAGGGAGCTGACAGTGGCTTCCTGACTTCTGGGCTTCTCTGGAAATCGGGGAAAAAATGGTCTCAAAAATCACCATGTTTTATTCCCTTCCCTATTTGATTTTCATGCAGGCAGTTTCTGCTCAGGAAGTATAAACTCAGAGTTCACAGTCAACGTTATTTCTTTAGGTCTTTTTTTGTGACAAATCAAAATCTATATTAGGTGAAAGGGAGAGCTGCAGAGAGACCATCCGCAGAGGAGGATGGGCAATTGCGAAAAGAGGTCGAGAGCAGAATAGGAAAGAAGGAGAGGCAAAGCCGAAGGTCGGGGAGAGGACAGAGGCCGTGAGTAGGAGGTGGACCCACTCATCCCATACGTGGGCTCCTTTCACGGAGGCAGCAGGGAGTAATCTCGATGAAAAGCACCTACCGCAGTAAAGTCCTGACTCTGCTTGTGCCATATAGGCACAGCTGAAACGGAGATATTCAGTCTCAAAAAGAAAGCAGGCAAGTGAAGCTACTGATATGGTGGGCACTTGACAGGGTGAGCTCCTGAGCAGGAGAGGGCCCTTTGGCCTAGTGAGCTGCACGTGCGGCATTGGGTTTCCCAGCCCGCACGTCTGATCGCTGCCAACAAGTCCTTCATGTGATTGTGATCAGAGAAATTTACTTTTAAATTGATCTTAGCCAATAGGTATTCCAGCAACCTAATTGCCTTGGGCAATATCTGAGCCAAGGTGACCTGCAGGACTTTTTGAATGTCCTGAAATATCCTTATCCTTGCTTAACCCTACTCTTGCCATCTGAAAGGATCTCCTATGAGATTTCAGTAACCTGCGCGCAACTTTTCCTTCTTTATTATAATTACTGTTGTCCAATTATGGGAAAAAGTCACAAGACTCGTACACCTGTAATGGCAATAATTAATGACAGGAACACTGGTTATGAAGAAGCAGTTACTTATTGAAAACATTTGTTAAACCTTTTTGAATAACAAAAATCTTTCTAAAAATTAAAGTTTTTTAATGAAACACAAACAGAGGGAGCTGTGAAAGTCAGTAATTTCCTCATTAGTAACCATTGTCAGTCTGAACTAAAGGAATAAAAGTGAAAGGGATCAGTAGCTGAAATCTCTACCTGCTCCCAGTGCTTTGATCTTCTAAAGAAATAGCATTTTTCCTTCTTTAAGGCTTTTGTCCTTGGAAGCCAAAAGGTTCTGCCACTTATCTCTTCACTGAAGGTGTTTGTAGAGTTTTTTTACAGCTTTAAAAACTGCTTCATTTTGCTTTTTTGGTCAATATCAAGGATTTTTTTTGTTGTTTTATTCTCCAAATGTAGAGCTTCATTAACGAACTTATGGAAGGAGAAGAGATCCCAGTCGATACAGCACCCAAAGCACACTGAGATTAATCTAATGCCTTCTCCTTTCTTGCTGCAACAGCAGTTCTCCCAAGCATGTGATCCAAGTCGAGCAAAAATGTCAAAAAAACAAACAAACAACAAAAACCCGCAAACAACCAACCTTCCTCAAAGAACCTGCAAGATTCAGCAAATGCTCAGCCTTTGGGTAAGAAATAAAGTGCTAGATCATTCTTTCCTATACTTTTTATGTTCGCATTTATGTTACATTTATGTTCTTAAAAATTGTGGTCTTGTGGGACGTCATTACTACTTCTCTCTGGCCCCTGTATTAGGTTTTGAGCCAACTACAGTCTTTCTGTGAATTTTCACTTGAGGTCGATTTAAAAAGGGAGGGACTTGAAAATCAGAATAGATGGAAGTTATGGAGGATGAAACACAGCCATAACATATAGGGTTTTATTTATTTTCAAATAGTCTGATATTGTTCTAGGTCAGAGCTACAAATGCGTAGCAAGGGACATAATAAGAAAGTTACAGCAATATTTTCAATATGTGAAAAATGATATATTTTTAGATATATATCTAAATCAGTAATAAGCTCTAGAGTTGTTTCATCAAATGCAAACAGAAGTTGGCTTTTTCTTTATGCAAAAGGAGTCAGTGTAGTAAAAAAAAAAAAAAAAAAAAAAAAAAAAAAAAAAAAAAAAAAAAAGCCTAGCTCAAACCAGGTAATGATTAGTGACAAGATCATTCTTAGCTACACCAGAGATTACCCTGATCTCAAAGGAGATGTTTTCATGGCTGAACCCTTTTAGCATCAACCTCCTTGAATAAGACAAACAGCTACTTTGCTTAAAACATGTTTCCACGGAGCAGTCTGAGAGCCTTTAGCTTTTCATGGCTTTTGTGTGCATGGTTAGTAGCAGGAGGGAAGGGGGGAGGGAGAGAGAGAGAGAGAGAACAGATCCCCCAAGAGTGGTGTGGTTTGGTCAAAAGCGCTAAACCTTGAAAATCTTTGCATACTAACATCTGAAACAGGTGGTTCTCGGGCTCATTTTGTGAGCATAAGTTGCTGTGTGTCGACCTTATGCTCCTGAGCCTTCTCAGATGTGTAGCCAGGAGGGAGCCGTCTGGCTGTGTGTGATTTTTATATATCTTTCAGCTAAATCAGAGGTCCTAATGCAAAATGCACTCAGGGACAGCAGGGGGAATTGTGACACTCCCTATAGGACTTTTCAGCCATAAACCAATAAATGGATTATACTGATCTGTGTAGTTCTTTCATCTGTGACCGTTAAAATGTGGGTAAAGTCTTGATTTTAATATTTAATAATAATCTTCATTTAATCAGCAATCCAAGCATAATTCACTGGAAATCTCGTAGACTACTGTGAATGAAGTTTTGTAGTGCTGCTTGCTAAGGGCTGGGAACAGGCAGGTATCTAAAAGAAGAAAATGGAATACACATCAATGTAGTGCAAAAAAACAGAGATATAAACAGAGAGGGGGACAAGTAGAAATAGCAATAGTGGGTAGAAATAGCAATAGCAACAGGAGAACACAAGCAAAGGAAAATGGCATATATGGAGCAGTGAGAATCAGCACAGTCCCGTTTTCCTCAGAGCAGAGATGCTGCTCACCTTGCTGTGGATCCATCCATGTGGATACTCCTACCTGGCCATGGATGTGTTTCATCAAGGATGCCTGTTTTGGGGTACGTGGCCTGGCAGAAACAGTAAGAGCTTCCTTTATGAACCTGTGCATGTTTAAAGGAGTTCTGACCATGCAAACTTATGTATTTCATTCACAGTATTTTCATCTGCTCTTTTTACCAGTAAACACCTACAGAGTAAACACCACAGGGTTTTTTTTTTTCTATTGTATCCTTTCCGTCTGTTTTGTGTCTTTGGAAATGCTTTGAATTCAGAATACAACAACTATTACAACAAATTGCTTTAACATTAAAAATGAGTTGTTTTAAACATTGACTTTCAGCAGTTTAGAAATTATGATTTCTCAAAATAATATTAACTCATTTGCATCTGGAAAAACACAAATGCACAAAATTAAATAGCCTGTAGGGAATAAGTGGCCATGAGCCCATGATTCTGCTTTAGTAGTGCATTTATATCTCACATTGACTCAGGAGACCTATAGGCAAAATTTGGCCTGTTATCTGAGAAAGTGGAAGTGGACAATTTATTGCAGTTAGATCCTCAAAAACAGATCCACAATTATCAAATAACAGAATCTGTTAGTTCTGCTACCTTCAGTAAAATAATAGATCTCCATGGAAATAGGATTACAAGGGAAACCATATTAGATTAGGGTCCATCTAGCTCAATTTCCTGTCTCTGATAGTAGCCAGTACTTCAGAGGAGTGTGACAGAAATGTAGTCCTAAATATATGTATGTTTTTCTCTAAATATATAGAATCTAGCTATAAAATCCTCCTACATTTTTCCTACTTCCTTCTCCCATTCACTTTCCTCTTGAATATCTCTTGGCCTTTTCTCTCCTGAGCTGTGATATTTTCTAAATTTTGGGCTTAATTGGGGAAGTTGCTGAATGTTTGAACTATATCCAGAATTACATGGGCCTCGCAATAACTAGGTCTTGAATGTAAAAACATGGTAGTTCTCAAAGTGCGATTTTTGGGGGGCTCTAGATTTATCTGCTCACCTGGCGTGCTGTTGTGCCTAGAACGCCCGACGCACACCCATAGCGTTGGCATTGTGGGTCTGTAGGCCAGTAGTGAATAACATCTCCCAAGAACATCCGCTGCAAATAGAGTCAATAATCTTGCTACGAAGTAAACCCATGACCCACATATGATGCAGTACTCTATAGCAGGTAAGTGCTATCTGCCCTGGGTATGGAAACCCATGCAACATTTCCTGGATGTATCAGTCTAATGCTGCCTCATGAGCCAGACCTTAAGCACTGTAGAAAGAAAAACAAACATAATATAGCTACAAACATAAGTCCCTTTTATAGCCAGGCCCCGATCCTTGGTTGTGACTGATGGTCATGAACTAGATGGTACAAGGTGCCTGTGAGAAGGTAACTATCCACAAATGCTGCTTGCCTTGTCTTTGGACCACATTAAGTGAACCAAAAACTCCCACTGCTTGGCGATCCTGGGAAACCTTACTTCATTCCCTCCAGGACATGTACCTTGTATTATGGAACAAGATGTGTACACTTTGCATGAATATTTTACTATAGATATGTTATATTTTACCAAGATTTTTTTTTTTCTTTGTAGAAAACCGCATGAAACACAGACTCTGGTCCAAATTCTGGATATGTGTAATACGAAAAAATAGTGAATCTTATTTTAGGGCACCCTTTCTCTTTTGGGATTTCTTTTTCTTTCGGCAGAAGCTCTTCTTATGGGCTCGTATGGCATACATTTGAACCAAAGCATATGTGACAGCTGCCCCCTGTGCGGGCACTGCAGCCTCCTTGACCCAGTGGTTTAATACAGAGCACCGAGACCACGATTCACATACTGGGAGTGCTAGTGCAACTTCCTTGCCCAAGCAGCGTACTGATTAATTGTACGCCACAGGACATCTCATACGCTGCCAAAAAGTGTTGTTGGAGTAGCTATAAAACAGTAAGTTGAAGAGTTAGTGACAAATCAGTATTACCTTCTGGGCTCAGACTGAGGAGAAAGGGCAGCCCCTTATGGATTTTGTTTTGTTCCCCTAAATAAAACCTCTAGATACAAAAGGGTAATATGTTGTTTTATCAAAATATGTTTCTTTCTTGACAAATAATAAATTCATGCCATCTAGAGCTAATGATTTAAAGGTAAGTCATTAAAGAAGCAAATTATAATTCTAGGCTTCCAAAGACTTATTAGGATTATAATGAATTAAAACATAATAAAAAATAACCTGATTAAGGCTATTAAGAAGTTATAGCTTCTTTAAGCCATACCTCTCTTGAGAAAGGCTCATGAAAGGAGGAGTGGCTGTCAGCTGAGAGGTTTACAGTTTGGGTAAAACATGAAAAAAAAGAGCCACAATACTTTCACACCAAAGGATAAGGGAAAGGTTTGCTGACACCAAATGTGCTGAGAAGTCATAGAATCATAGAATGCTTAAGGTTGGAAGGGACCTCTAGAGATCATCTAGTCCAACCCCCCTGCACACGCAGGG
>VZSV01000018.1:1865427-1876242 GCA_013398735.1 Nothocercus julius
AACTAAAATTAGGATTGGAGAAACCTGAGACTGATATTAATGTTATATTACAGTGACATAACATGGCATATGTTATGGCATAAGGTGACATAATGACATAAAGGAAAGCCATTATTTTCTAATCTACTAGAACTTGAGTATGTCAGCCAAACAATGAGTGAAAGAGAATCGGAATCTGTATTTTAACTGAACTTCTGGGGAAAAAAAAAAATGCTACCAGTAAATAGCTCCAGGAGAAGGATACAACACAGGACTAGAAACTCTTTAAGTCTTTAAGATAATGCTGAAGACAAAAAGACATTATGAACCTATAGTTAATGTGTGTGTATTTCCAGATTTCATAAGAGGGCTAGATATTGGTTCTTTTCCCCTAGATTTTGAGTAAGAAAAACACACAAGGCATTTGTAAGTAGAAATTATACTAATATACAGTATTTTAAAATATTAAAGATCAGAAAGAACAATAAGAAAATTTCAGTAAAAAAATTAACACATTTATTTGAATAGTCAGGGTAATGCTTCAGTGTTGACAAATACAACATAAGAAGGAATAATTTGAGCCACTCAAATACTTTGCTGTTGTCAGTCCAGATAATACCTGTGCCTTGTGCTGGGTGGTTCAATGAAACTCCTTGTGCTGGATGGAGCAAGGGTCAAAAAAGCAAACAAACTGCTGGGATGAAAAAGGACTGGGACAAAAATAATACCAAAAAATTATGTCATTAAATAAATTGTTGGTATGTTCTGACCTGGAGTATTATATTCATTTCTGGTTCTCCTATGTGTAGCAGAAGGGGATGATGAAGCATAGAGATGGGCTATGAAAATAATTAGATGCATGAAAAGACTTTTGTTTCAAGAGGGCTTGCAACATTTTAAATTATTTCCTTGAGAAAGAAGATAACTAAGAAGGGCTACTAATAATATCCAGTAAAGAGAGTAAACATACTATAGATAGGAAGTATTTATTTTATAGATAGGAAGTCTTTATTTAGAAAAGTAACAAGTTAAGAATGATTGCAATGAAACTATTCATTTTTGCAGTATGTACTTCTCCTCTGATGTAACTTGGCAGCCAAGATTCAGCAAAATGCAAACTTCAGTTCGATGTATATTAAATAAACAGATCAGCTTGTTATACATTACATAATAGTTGATTTTTTTGGGTGGTTATAGACTTCCATGGGCATGTCCATAAGCAAATTCTAAATGAGACAGTAAAGAAAAAACCTTTTGCATGGACAGATTATTTCATAAATGCTTACTACAAAGTTTCTGCTACCTTCTGCTGAAATGCATCTAGTACAGGCCCCTGTCGGAGAGGATATGTGAGGAGATGGACCACTGCTCTGATCCAGTGTGTCAATTCCTATGTTGAATCAATGATATAGAGATGAAAGGTTCAATATCCCATTATCAGACTCTTGAACCATCCAATTCTTCTCCTCTTCCCCGTTCTGCTATTGATTAAATTAAATGCACCAAGGTAAATGGGGACAGGAAAGAAATTCCTTATCTTAGCACAGTTCTTTGTCTATGTGCCTTAACCTGCATTATAAGGAGGCAGGATCTACTGCTCCAAAACTACTAAACAATCTGTAAACTGGATTTATTCACAACAGCTTATCCATGCAAAGAGGTCACTACTTGGTTATTATTTTTAATGCTATTAAACTTTTTGTTATTTTTAGACATATGAGTATGCATTTGCTGCTCATTACATGCTGCAGTTCTGGGGCAAAGCTAGGTACAAAGAGACTGTGAAGGACAAGCCCCTACCATTCATCTGTACACATGTACCATGCCGACTGCTGTATGTTGTGGAAAGATTCTCTGCAGATTCACCAATCTGAGGAAATAATGAGCTTAAAGCGGTGGAACCTCTGAAAACAGTTGGCAGTTAGATAATGATGGATATGCTACAGAATCCAGGGATCTTGGTGGTGGAGGATGAATGATGCATATAATGAAAAGAAGGCTAAAGCTGATCACCTTCCCTGTTAGTATAAACACGTAAAATGCAATTCAGTGTGATGATGGTGGTGGTGCATTGCATAACAAATTATGTCTGGATCATAAAGGCAATTTTTTATGATAGAAAAGTTTAATAGAAAATGTATGTAAATGAGTGTAACTTGCCAATTGGTGCTTTTTGACTAGAGTGTTAGAGGAGAAAGTAATTTCTTCTCTATCACATTTGCAAGCTGAGCTGGAAAATGTGGTGGAGTTCTGCTTTCCAATTTTACTCATATTTTCAGATGCAGAGGAATAATAGATTAGCTAAGAGAGACTTTATTGCTCTGAAAATGCAGAGCCTTGTGCAGTGAGTTTGGAAGTGCTAAGGGCAAAAGCCAGGGATGAGGAAAACAGGATGGTGGTGGTTTGAGTTGCTGATTGAGAGGAGCAGCCCAAGTCCTAGTTTAAAATGTCCGAGGACTTTTGTGGGCTTGGGATTGGAGCTGGTGGCTGCAGCTTCACTGGAGGGACAAACAGCTGGAGAGGCCAAGTCCTGAATGGTAACAGAGTGAAGAAGGGAGGACTCTCGTGATTCCCTCTGTCTGGAGGGTGCTGCATAAAAGATGGATGTGGAGCACATAATTATGTCAGAAAGGGGAAAAGGGAACTGATGAGAAATCCAGAACCAAGAGATAAAGTAGTTGGGATTTTCAGGGGATAGGAAAGGGCTTTTCCCATGATGCTGGCCAAAAATTGAGTAAACTGCATATGTGTTGGGGAGGTTGAATAATGTAGTAAAATGCACTTTATAATAGTTTTTTAAAAATGGAAAAAAAAATGTATCTGTAAATTTTAAAGAAGGATTATTTTGCCATTCATTCGAAAGTCACTAGAGCTGTGCGAAAGGTTGGAACAAAAAAAGCTTTTCTTTGCTGAAAAATGTGATGGGGAGAGGACTGAGATTTTACTACAAAAAAAAAGTAAAATTCAATGAAATTTTCTACAAGAATTTCTAAATGAAATTTAAATGTCATATACAGCCAAAATGCTGATAAAAAAGTACAAAACTGACATTTTGAAACATAGCAGCTTGAATCAATGTTTTGTTTTGACATTTTGATACAAAATGTAGATATTTTTGTGTGACATTTCCAAAGCAAGTTGGGATTTTTTTGGTAACTCTGTCCGCTGGAAATGTTTAATGATTCGACAAGCAAATGTCAAACTGTTAGAATTCCCATGCAACATAAATTCCCTTCCCTGATCGACTCTAATTCACGCCCTCTGAAGAACACTTGAGCCCATCAACATAACAGAAATCCGCATTCCTACGCAGGAATCTCCAATTCAAAGTTGAGTTCTCATAGTTTCTAATAATAAACTCTTTGGCAGATTCCATTAAGAAACAGTGGGCGTAATATTTTGTCAGTTAGAGGATTTGTGCATGGGTTTTTTTTTTTTTTTTTTTCTTCTCTCTCTCTCCTCTTGAGGTAACAGCAAATTAGCAAGAAAAAGCATAAGATTAATATTTCAAGAAGAAGGTAGTAAGGTATTTCTTTAGCTAAAACTGGAAGCAATTTTTTATTTGGTCGCATGCTGTGCTTCCCCCATCTAGACACAAGGAAAGAAAAATTAGCATAAAATAACTTTACCTTTGTCCCAGCTCACTGCATTTCTAGTTACGGCACAGAACTTGGAACGTGGAGGCGGTATAAGGCTGTCCTTGGCTGGCACCACATTCGCACTTACCTTTGTATGTTCAGGAACATCAAAGCTGGAGCACTGGTTTCCCAGAACTGCAACTTTGCTGTATGTAAAAGGCTGAAAACACAGCAAAACACTCTATTTTTCTAGAGAAGATGGGTTGTCCAGCTGAAAACTTTGAAAAGTTCTTCCCAGCATGATTTGGGTAGAAAAGCAACTCATGTTTTCTAATGAGAACTGAGCCAGGCAGGTTCTTAGACGGATGGGCCCCCCAGTGTTTGATCAGGTGTTGGCGTTTGACCGTTGACATGGGGCTCTGAATCCCCAGTCCCTCAAACATGGCTAGCAGGATTTAGGAAGGCCACCACTCAGATGAATATGGTGGATTAAACTGAGCCACTCTAGCACTTGCTGATTTCCAGGTTTTGATCCACTGCTTCTGTACAGCTACCTGAGATTCATGTAAATGTGTGTGTTGGGGGAACGGTCCCAGAGTGAATGTTCCCTTCGCAAACAGAAGCAAAAATATATCACTTTATTATTTTTCATGGCTTTATTTTCAGATAATCTCATCCAGGGCTCTCATTCTTGCTCATGTCCACATCCATAATATATTTATTTAAAAAAGGGAGGAAAACACCAAGGCTGCTAGTAACAGGAAAAGCCACCCTAGCTGTGCTGTGCTGAATGGGTTAATAAAGAAAGGGGGGGAAAAAAAAGAAAATGAGCCCCTCTATTCTAGAGAGCATACATTTATGCAAAGAGGATGTTTAGCTGGGGGTGAAGAGATGAGGACTTGGCTAGTTATGAACTTGCCGAATAATCATGGGAAAAATGATGAAGTGTTCGTAGTGCTATAGTAATGACAGACGTAAGGCAAATGTGTTATGATTAGATTAAATTGCAAAGAGAAACGGGTAAATGTTGCGCACAATGCTGTGTTCCACGTGTAAACACCACATCTCTCCTTGGCTGGGGTTGCTATAAGCAAGCAAGAGTTAAAAATACAAGAGCAATTTTTAGAGGCAACCTCATGACTGGCAATCAGTGCTAATAAGATTCCTTTCCTCTCGCAAGATTCGCAGAAAGCCCTCAATCCATGCCGAGCACATTCAAAGGCGAGGGACTAAGCGCTCCCCTCACAGGTTCATTATCATTCGCAGGTTATCCCAAGCCAAGTGAATCAGGAAAGCAAATGAATTAGTGAGAATTAAGGAGCCTCTGTGGTCTGAACCCTCTCCAAATCTCAGCTAAGATGAAAGGTAGACGCTGATGTCTTGTGTCCCAGGGTTTGTGGAATTGGAGCCCCAGTGCCGAGCTGCTTCCTCCAGAGCCTCACGGAAATGTGCAGGCAGTTAATGTTGCCTAACGTCTCCTGACCGTGGGTTCAGCCATGTGGGAAAAGTTTTACGAGGCTGCAAAAACCAAACCCCCTCTCGCTCACAATTAATTACAGGAGAGTTGCTATAGCACCTCGCCGCCAATGAGTCCGGCGCGAACGCGCTGCCTGCCCAGTGCTCGTCAAAGGGAGCCGCGTAGTATCGTAGCGCGTAACGGTATCAAATAGGCGAGTTAAAAGACGGATCCATAACACATTGAACCGCTAACGGTACTGCTTCATTGGAAGCAATATCTTAAATGAGGTGATTCGTACAAGACATGCATCAGGATCGGTAGCATTTACTCTCCCTATTTTTATTTGTCTGAAATGATGTGTAGCTGGCAGTCTTTGCAGCATAGATTTGCTTTGAGTTGTTACGACACAATGATCTTCTCAGAGATGCTGTGGCCTTGGAGTACAGTGCGTCGGAAAGATTTCAAAGGAAAGCAGTTTGTTTTCATTAAATACTTGTTACTGCTAATTATGTTTGATCACTGTAAAGAATACAGTTTAATTAAAGAAGTACACTAGGAAAAATATTTGATTTCCAAGGGATAATGGTATATCTTTGCATTTGTAAGTAGGGGAAAAATATCAGTTGCAATTGTGTACGTGTGTGTGTGTGTGTGTGTGTGTGTGTGTGTGTGTGTGTGTGTAAGCAAAGCAATATTGGTTTGGGAGACTAGAGCTTTGACAGGGAAAAAAAAATTCTGTTCAAAAGGATTTTTGCAGTTCTGAGAGGGCAGTTGTACCAAAACAGCTTCTATCCTCGCAGATGCTATCTTAATGTGTGTTTCAAATTATTTAACATAAGTAATTACCTACAAATAAAATACGACTAAATAAAATAACATTTGGCAAATGACATTAACCAGTGTTTTCACAGGCTAGGTTTGTATCAACATTTTCATCAGATATATTTTTCCGCAGTGATTCATAATGTCATCTATTTCATGAATGTGAAGAGTTCATAATGAAATTACATGTTTTTCGTAATAAATGTATGGGCTTAATTTTTTTTCTTACTTTTTTTTTTTCAAGGCTAGTTTGAAGGAAATTAATAGAAAATGAAGGCTGATAGCTGTATTTATGTAACTGAAGTCTTGAATTCATGTGCCAGTGTACATAATTGTTCCTTTAAACAATCACATTGGAAAATTTTCTAGTTTTTACTTCCCCTCTTCATATAATTCCTGACTTATGACCTTCTATCTACCATTCAGGCTTGATATGCACGATTGTATCTCATTTATAATAATCATGATCTTTACAGAGAGATCGATTAAAATATTATGGTTCTTTTAAAATCGGAGTGCATATCAAAAGAAGCCTTACTTATAAAGCAAAAGATCGGCCGTTGAAGAGACTTTTCAGTGTGAATAAAATGTTGTAAAAGCTCCTAATATTCAAAGACAATTAATCATTAAAGAGAAAAATGTTAATAAGTTCCTTAGCACAATTGAAAATGCTGTTAGTGGCTCTGGACCATACTACACTGTATGTACCATTTAACATGGTTAGCAAAATGAGACCCTGTCTTAAAATGTCTAGCTTTTCTTGAAAATAACTACCTGTAAAATAATATGTAGCTTAAAGAAAAAGCTAATACTGTTTAGAGAATCATCTTCCTTTTCATATGAACACTGTTGCTTGTAAAAAGTATTATAAAAAATGCTGGATATTTTAACTCCTTCTCTCCTTTAATATTTTTTTTTTTTTTTAAAAAAAAAGCTTATTCTTTAAGCTTTTATTTAAACTAAACATTGACAAAATGTTTATCTGAGGCATGAAATTGACGCAATCTTTTCCTTGTACTTGTTATTGAAATATTTCTTTTCTTTCTTGGTTTAGAAGTCCAAGCCACTACATTCTCTGCAAAGAAAATGCTCTGAGACTTAAAGGAAGGATAAGGTGAACTGCAGCATCATGTTAAAATTCAACAGATCTCATTTTTAATTCTGCAATATTGCAGCGTTTTTGTTTTCCCAGCATCTCTTTTTATTTGAATCAAGCATTATGAATTTCTACACAGAATGCATTTTTGTATTTTTTATAAACCAGATGAAAGAAATTCTTCAATTGATATAATTCTCCCCACTTTCTTCCTAAACTCCTGTATTGTAAAGTATCCATTAATTACATTTTAGTGCAATTTTTATTGTTCTATTTTTGATGATTTCTCTAATGTTAGCTTATGTTCTTTTCAGAACAATTTTATGTTATCAAAAGAATTAAAGATAGCAGATGCAGTTAAAATCCCTTTGAAAAAGGTTTTAGTATACAATAGAAGGAAAAAAAATTACAAAAACAATTAGAAAAATTTACCAGCCATTATCAGCCTAGAAAGCAGCAAACTGTACACTACCATCAAGTGTGTGTGTGTGTGTGTGTGTGAAGAGCTTCATAACACAAATATTATTTAAAATGGTGTGGCTGTGCGGCAGCCTGCAGCAATAGCAGCAGCAGCCAGTCCCGCATTAGCAAAGCAGCGGGCCCTGCCCTTGTGCTGGCCACAAATGACCAGTGAAATCCCAGAGGCATCTTGAATTTCTGCATTCTCATTTCATCAGCTGCAAAATATCTGTCACTCACGTCCCACACTGGGCAAAGTGACACCTGCCAGTCTCAAGAACAAGGACAAATTAATGTTCCTCCACCGAGTGTATCTCTGGAATGAGTAGCCAGCAGTGGGGTGAGCAATCAACAGCTCGAGTACATTGTTAAAGTTTGCAATATATTTCTGGGGTTTCCTTTCAGACGAGCTAATTTGCAGCAGCTGTTGTCATTTTATGTTGTTATTGAACATGTGCTCGAGCAATTTACCTTCTAATGAATCTTTTAAAAATATTTGCAAAATATGTGCAAAATTGTATTACTGAGGCTTCACAAAACAGCTAAGCGACACGGCTTGGTTTAAACAATATGCGGGGAGAGTGGCTTTGTGGCTGCCTGAGGAAAGTATGATGCGGGCACTCCTGCTATCTGCTCCTCCTTACTGGAAGGTGTTCAGAAATATTTTGGATACTAGATACTATATCTTAAACCCCAAATAACAAAAAACATTTCTGATGTCTGTCATCATGTCACATCATGTTATGCGATATTATATCTGCTTGTGATGAGATGCAATGTGACAGGATGTAATGCAATGTAACGTATCAAAAAATGTAAATAATCCACTTTTGGGGATTAGATATCTGCTGTCAATTCCTATAGCAGGAATCTGAACTGAATTTATTGAGGCGGATGGAAGCTCAGCAAACACCAAACTGTCCGTGGTGTTTGCAAACCAACACACATCACAGTTCACTGCCTCTCCCAATTATTTTTGGATAGTTTGGCACATACAGGGCTATATTACAATGTTAAACAAAAGTTCCTGTGGTGTACAGTTCTGTGACTAAATCATTTTGTTAATTAGAACAGGAGTCGTTGCGGTCCTGGTTTGCCTCTCGCTGAAGAGCCCTTTGCATGTTTCCAAGCTGCTCTTTGGGAATAGCTGCAACATTCACGTGGCAAAATGTAGCTCGGTACTGTGAACACAAAATCCAGTGTGTGCAACGTGTTAAGAGGGGGGAAAAAAAAAAAAAAGATGCTTTGGGCCAAGCACTTTACTGGTCAATGTGTAGTGCAGCCTCCTCAGCTTTTACAAGGTTGAAGGCTTTCCTTTTTGCGGCTTGGTTATCCTCTGTTTATGTTTCCAAAGAGAACCTTGTGGGAACGAGAAGTTTTCCTTGGTGTTGTCTCTGTCTGTACGTTATTGATCTGAGCACATGGGTCCTGGAGGGATGCAGAGATCTGCTCTCCTGGGGAAGCTCACGGCAATTTCCCTGGCAGTGCTGGGGGACGGGACATGCACGACTGAAGCAGTGAGGCCAGGGGCACCATCCCCTTGCAAGGTGTGTGGCAGCAGTGGCCGTGGCTGGTGCTGCAAGGTGGGTGCTCGCAGTTCCTGCTAATATCGCCTGCCTTGTGTGGGGTCGACCCCCACGGACAGGGCACGGGCTTTCTGGGTGCTGCGCCCTGCCGTCTCCTGAATGGAAAGAGACGTGGGTTGCCCTTTCACCCAAGGCTGCGGCCGGGGGGGTTATTGCAGGGTCAAGCTGGGGATAAGCCATGAGGTCCCCGTCCTCTCCGCTGCCAGGAGCCGTGCCTGGTGTCCAGCTGGCGAGTCGTGGCACAGGAGCCCCTGCCCTCCTGCCCGCTCCTCTGCAGCAGCTGCCTCCATCCAGCCCCGCGTTGACCCATTTGCCCATCCTATGCCCAAGTTAAAATCCAAACCAATGCATTTTGCCTGCAATGAAGTGTTAATGACTGTTTTGGAGCTTGTGTTTTGTTTTGTTTTGCCAGAAGACAAAACGCCATGTTGCGCGAAGCCTTGTCTGTGGTCCCGGCACTCTGCAAAATTCCTCCTGGCCCCGACGGCTGCTTCACCCGCACGGGAGCTCCACTGTGCACGCGTGAGCAGTGCGGTGAGTGCCATGTTTGTTCAGGACGTTCTAAGCGGGGTTAGGTAATGTGGTGCTTATAAAGCCTAGCACTGTATACGCTGGAGGACTGCCCGCCTTGCTAGCCCTGACGCGGCCATAGGCCCATGAGTGATGGTGAGGAGTAGTTGTAAATTTTGCCCAGTGTAGACAGGGCTTAAAAGGTAAGCGGGCAAGCCCCCGGCTGCAAGCGTGTGCCTAGGAACCGAACCTTTTATTTGCTGTCATAGTGATGACTTTTAATTGTCCCAATAAACAAGCTTTTTAAAAGCTTCTAAAATGTTCTCTAATAACACACTTTGGTCTTTAGCCATAGAAATGCAGAAATAATTAGAAGTGCCATTGTGTACAGTGCCTTCTGGACTGGGCTGAAGGTGAAGGAGAAAGTATCATGCTATCCTTGTCAGCTGCAAGGGTAATTACTGCTGGCTGAAATTACTCAACATTTGTTTATAAGCTCCCCAGAGCATGCTGTAAATAGATTGTCTGTTATAGTCCAATCACATTAAAACGCTGCTCCTTGCAAACTGCTACCTCCTGTTTTCTGTAAGCCAGACAGAGAAAGCCTGCTGCTCACTTATTGAGCACCCAGCACCGAGGAGCTGTGGTTAATGTGATTGTTTTCATTAGCTCTTCTCTGTCCAATAGCACGTTTATAGTTTGCTCGGCTTTAGGACTGGCACGCTGATTCCCTTTCATTTTCTGCAGCGAGAGAGAATATCTTTATTACTGGAGGGCATATACAACAGTTGATGGGAATTTTGGAGCAGCAAAAGCACAGGAATGGCTGTGGATGCTCGTTCTCCTCCTGGGCAATAGGTTTTTTCTGGTTGACTTTTAAATGCTTCTGTACTGGTTCCAGATGTGGTCACATTGCCTAAATTGTCCTTTGAAGGATGAGAAGTATTTTCATAAAAGGTTAGAAAAAATGTATTTTCCTTAGCACTGAATTTCACGATACAGCATTGTCCTGTCCATTATGACCTGAGTTGTATGAAATAGTGATGCAGCCACAGCCTGTCTCTTTGATTTGCTCTCAGCATGATTTACCACATTGTATCACAACAGCCTAGATATTTCCAATAAATACGGGGCCAAATTCGTCGCTGACATATGCAGACACAATTCTACTGCTGTCGATAGGGTTGCGTTTGCTCCTCGCACCGAACTCGATACCAAACTGAAGATTTAGGGGAAAGAAATGGACTTTTGCAAAACAAACAAACAAAAATCACTGAATCATTGTGTTTTGGAGGAGAGAGGGAAGAAGAAAAAAAAAAAAAAAAA